>JAWQFJ010002693.1:60000-117034 GCA_034096865.1 Theodoxus fluviatilis | reverse complement strand
TGAACACGTCACAGAGATAGATAGAGAGAGAGAGAGAGAGAGAGAGAGAGAGAGAGAGAGAGGCAGTCAGCCAGCCAGCCAGTCAGCATGGGATGTCGTGCAGTCAGGTAAGCAAGTACACAGAGACACACAAACACAGACGTGGGCAGGCAGGTACACACATACTCATAAACACCCACATGCTCACACACATACATACACAGAGACACACACACACAGACACACACAATACACATACACACTAACACGCGCATGCACGCTCGCGCACATTCACACACACACACACACACACACACACACACACACACACACACGGACAAAAGGTGTCTGGAGGCGTGGGCGACAGGACATCAAAGGGCTCAGACAGTCGAGGACCATGGACGTGCGTGTGCCTGGGCATTACAGGTGTGGGGCGGCCAGAGGGGGGCAACTTCCAGGGAAAGCACGGGGGGCGGGGAGGGGGGGGGGGCGAAAGGAAGAAGCTTACAGCTGCTAATACAAGACCTTCAACCTAGGGAAGGAACGACAGTGGGAACAAGATGCCCTCCAAGTCCAGGAAAAATTGAATGAGAACAGTCAGGAACAGGCCAGGAAAGAAAGAGAGGAAGCCATGGGATAGAGTTACGTAAATACACGCAAGATGTCAGGAGATGTGATCTGTCAATGTGGGAAATCTTATTCAAGACAGTAATTGCGAGCACATATACTAATTCCAAAGGTCGTACATAAAAAATCTTTGATAATACTGTATTATGACTGATTGAGGACCTAATGAACATACGTCATTTACTCAGAATGAGCTAATACTGGTCACGGCAAAAGATGGAAAGAAAATCGAAGAGAGAGGCACGAAGGGTCATGCTTACCTTTTGCATAGCTCTCCAGCGTGATGTCAGCTGACGCGATCTGGCCGCTGGTGGTGCTGACTCCATTCTCTGCGTACACCAGG
Source organism: Theodoxus fluviatilis (assembly GCA_034096865.1). Classification (NCBI taxonomy): domain Eukaryota; kingdom Metazoa; phylum Mollusca; class Gastropoda; order Cycloneritida; family Neritidae; genus Theodoxus; species Theodoxus fluviatilis. The sequence goes on along the minus strand of JAWQFJ010002693.1, from coordinate 116,085 downwards.
ATGCGGTACTGGGAGCTGGGTGCCAGACCGTTCAGCGTGACTCTGTCAACAGGGAGGGCGACACGCAGTGCATGAGGCGTCAGGTAAGTGGTTGGCCATTTGAATTGTAGGGCGTCTCTTTCACTCGCAATCGTCTGCAACATTCCCTTTTCCAAATGTGCGCGCGCGCGCGCGTTGTGTGTGTGTTGGAGTGTGTGTGAGTGTGTTGGGTTGTGTGTGTATGTGTATATGTGCGAGCGTGCATGCGAATGCGTGCGTGCGTGTATGCAAGCAAGCGCGCGCACGTGTGTGTGTGTGTGTGTGAGCGTGCGTGTGTTCGAATGTGTGTTTGTATGAGTGTGCATACGGTTGCAAAAAGGAATGTCGAATTTAGGCAAATAGCCATGCATGGATGTGAGGTTGCTGTCTCTAACAGTTTCTTCTTTAATTAAAAAAGAAGGTGTAACCTATGCCTGTAAGCCTGAACCAGCTTGAGAAATCCCATTATCGATTATTCGATTAGCACAGATCACGTACACGATGTTTGACAGAAGACGATATCGAGCATTTCATAACTCCTTTGTCCATCAAAACTATACAATTCTGACCCAAATTCAATACAAAGTGCACATCAAACTATGCAATTCTGACCCAAATTCAATACAAAGTGCACATCAAACTATACAAATCAGACCCAAATTCAATACAAAGTGCACATCAAACTATACAAATCTGACCCAAATTCAATACAAAATGCACATCATTCCTGACACGGAAGATCATGCCAAGATGTCCGTGACACACAGACAGCACCGCTTTTTCCTCCAGTCGGAATGGGACTCCATTTCACCCAGGACCACCTCGATAATGTCAATTGCTCCCAGGGCCTTGCTTCAAAGAGCTGGGAGGACAACAGATGGGAGCGTATAATAGGATTTGTCGGGAATCTGTAAGTACCACTGACGGCAGTCAGCCTTCAAAGGCTGGAGGATAACAGGTCACGAGAAACACAGTCGCAGATCGCAGATCACAATATGGCCTCGAGATGCCTACACTGGCGTCTACTGGGACACACACTTTGGTACCTTTTAGCTGGCATTTGGGAATATCAGCAAATATTATAGGTTACACAAAGATAGCTCATGCCGAGCTTTTGCTATATAGAGTTACAAGACGCTCGGAACGCAGCGCCCCAAGCGGCCAAGACTATGGGGAAGTAATCACACTGCTTAGATACATGTAAAAAGTGCTTGTTTGTCGACGCGTTTCTGATGCATTCCGATATGTTTGTGAATACATTTACGGTGTAATGTGTAATAAAATGATTTGCTGCAATAATGGGGGTGTTTTGGCTTTGTTTTTTTGTAGCAGGCGTTGTGAAATCAAAATATTTGGTTCATCGAAATGTGAGCCTATAGTCCGTTTCAACTGCCTGCAGACTCGCTGGGATAATCACCTAAGGTTGCTTAGAATAGAGTGAGTGCGCGCACGCACGCACGCATACACACACAAACTTGTCTCGCAGTCATGCTAAACGAATGTTTCAGACTGAAAGGCTTAGGAACACGAGAGACCAATATGAAGTTATTTAGGGCAAGATTTTCAGGGAAGCAAATCAAGTACACCTCAAGAGGCAATGCTGGATGCACATTACGAGTAAAGACGACACCAGCGATATTCCAAGCACAATAGGTCAAACGTTTTGCAGGGAAAGCTACGCAAGGATCAATGCCAGGCCAAGCAATGATCATTTCAGCAAATCGGGTTCCTGCAAACATAGAGGCCTGATCCAATTATAGTGGGGGGCCGCATCGGGAATCGAGAACCCCATCACAGAAAAGTCGTCTGTCAAGACCAAACACAGACAGTAACTCCTCAACCATCCACCGACACCCTAACATCTTTGAACCGACTAACAAGTATGGTGACTCCAATTCACGCAAGCCATGACGGCGCACACACATGTCAAGAGGGGACACGGCGGCGTACCTGGTGGTGTTGAAGCCGTTCCGGGCAGGGTCATAGCTGACGGTGTTGCTGCACTGGGAACACTCCACACGGTAGTGCAGGTCAGTGCGGGCCCCGAGGTCATCAGGGGGCAGCCATGACAGCGTCACGGAGGTCGCAGTGCGGCGTACCACCTGCACCTGGCGCGGGGGCGACGGCGGACCTGTGACGTAACAGGAGAGAAAATGACGTCAGGCCTAGAAAAGTGATGTCTGGCAAGAAAAGCAGGTGACAGTGACATAAAAACACACACAAAAAGTGATTGTAGTGACAGATGAGGGCATCCTTGCGCGAAATTGAAGAATGTTAAATGGCTGGTAGATGTTGACGGTGGGTACACGTAGGCTTCGACTAAAAAATATGTATTACAAATTTTCGAATAAATAAGTTTGTGCATTCTTAATTGCACAAGACTTTGTAATATTTTCTAAGTATCAGCTACTACAGCGTCGAAATATGAAAAAAGGGTTTTCCGTCGGAAGAACAAGGGAAAATAATTATCCAAACAGAACAAGGCTCACAATACTCGCAATCTCACGGAATGTTTCCTCTGGTTTTTGCAGAGACGAGAATCTAACTGGAAGAACTCGCGAACTTCCATTCAGCACGACAATCGATCTACCCCACAGGAACAATATGCAATGACGGCAGCACCCCTAACTTACACGAGTGAAACGAAACACAGGAACAGTGCTAATAAAAGAAAAGCAGCGTAGTGCTTTAATGACGAGGGGAATGAACACATCATCATGACCTTTCGCGCCGTAACTGCCGCTGACCTACAACTCCCAAGAGCTCGAACAGCTGCCCAATCATAGGGACCACATTTCTTTTCAAAACTCCAGCAAGCAGCCACACGAGAATGACGTACCAAAGCGGACGTATGAGATGGTCCAAAAATAAACTCATCCATCGTTTGCTCAGACGTTGACATTCATGTGATTTAACGACGGGAAAAGAATCCTTTGACAAACCCACCTGATGACTTCGACGCAAATCAAAACGCGACTGCCATTTTGCACAGACAGACCCCTAGCATGTCCCACGATCACCCCAGACAATTTTAATTGACGTCGCTCACCGCTTTACCTCAAAGGGCACTCAGGCGAAAATGGAAGCCAACCCTGCATGCATGCACTCTGAAATACGTCAGTCATGTAATCGTGGCAAGCGACACGGCAGACGAAAAAATACCAGGTCCAAATTGAATCCAAGTCAAATATTTTCCTGGGCACCCTCCCAGACTCTGTGTGTGTCTCGCCACTGCAAGCAGGCAGAGAGAGAGATAGAGAGAGAGAGAGAGAGAGAGAGAGAGAGAGAGACAGAGAGAGAGAGACAGAGAGAGAGACAGAGAGCGAGAGAGAGAGAGACAGAGAGAGAGACAGAGAGAGAGACAGAGACAGAGAGAGAGAAAAAAAGATAGATAGATAGATAGATAGATAGATAGATAGATAGATAGATAGATAGATAGATAGATAGATAGATAGATAGATAGATAGATAGATAGATAGATAGATAGTGAGATATGAGATAGATAGATAGATAGATAGATAGATAGATAGATAGATAGATAGATAGATAGATAGATAGATAGATAGATAGATAGATAGATAGATAGATAGATAGATAGATAGATAGTGAGATAGTGAGATAGATAGTGAGGTAGTGAAATAGTGAGAAAGAGAGAGTGTGTGTTTGTGTGTTTGTGTGTGTGTGTGTGTGTGTGTGTGAGAGAGAGAGAGAGAGAGAGAGAGAGAGAGAGAGAGAGAGAGAGAGAGAGAGAGAGAGAGAGAGAGAATGATTGCATGATGGATGCGCCGTCTGCGAGAGAAATGGGGCTTGAATAGGTGTGGCTGCTAGAAGAAGCTGTGCCTTTCCATGAGAATGGGTGGCCTCCCCCAGGGACAAGCCTGACACCCCCCCTTTTTTCCATTTCTTATCGAGTTTGAGCTGTGTGAGGTAAGCGCCAGAGTGGGGTTTCTTTCTGCCCCATCCCCCAACTACTTTAAATGCTGCCACCAACTACCTCCCGTTGCGATGTTTTTACCATCAATCAAGTCGACGAATGCATTCGAGAAGAATAATGCATGAAAACCTCGAGAGAGAGTGGGCGATTTAACGTCATGGAAAATGAAGACTTTGACCTCTCCTACGACCAGGCGCAAGCGCACACCCGTTCCCAGTACGAAAGCCCTGACGCTTCCCCCATTTTGTTTTCATCGGCTTTCCCGTCCGAATCTCGGCTCTAGCAATCTTTCGCATTAATGCGCATTTAGGGTAGTTTGCACGGAATAGCTATAAACGCTCGTCCATCATATCTGTCTTTCTATACATCATCTGTTTCCGCCGAGGCGCTGAAAGGAGATGAATTCGTTTGCCGAGCTTCCAGATCGTACCGATAGATCGCTCTGCAGATGCGAGGCAAACGCAAAGGCCCACACGATGACGGATTGAAGGCCATACGTCTCTGTCGAAAAACCCGGGTGGAATTGGCGCAGAAGACAAAGGCATTTGGCGCCATTTTCAGTCACCACTCGCTGCTCCTAACAGACGACTCGCTTACGTGCCTGGGTCGGCATCCGAAAAAAAAGGGGGGGGGGGGGGGGGAGAAAACCCAAGCCCAACTTTATCCCCTCTCTCTGTCTCTATCGACTTGACACCACATCGGGAGATAATTAATGGGATTGTGGCATACCTAAATAGATTATGTGCTATGTTTCTGAATGATGATGATGATGATGATGATGATGATGATGATGATGATGATGATGATGATGACGACTATCACCACCACCACGATGAAAATGGAAAATATTATCACGACGACGACTCAGACAACGACAACGACGAGGATGATGATGATCTGAGACTACGGCGACGATGTCGACAACCCTCATGACGGATATCAGACTTCGAAAAACCTAACCAGTCTAATCTCTCACCAATGATGATGACGGATATGACCGTCAGAAAACCGACCAATCCATCCTAGGCCTATGTTTCTAAGACCAATATATCAATCACTTCCTCTGACAGCTTTCCTCGCAGACGCATACCACCCCACTCTCTTCACTGCCGGGATATTGATGACGTTGGGCGAAGAGAAGAACATGGAGCGAGGTCTACGTCCGAAGACGGGTCTGAGGACCAAAGTCTGACTGATCACTCCACATTACACGACTTGTGTCCAACAGAAGACTGCGAGAGGAAGCGTTGTCAATAAGGCATCCTGTAAACCATAGGGCGTCTCTTTGATAGATTCCTGACAAAGAGAAGGCCTATACCAGAATCGCATTCCACTTTCCTAGCGGTGTGTTGAGCACAAGCCGTTCCAGAGGCAGCACCGTGAATGTGGCATGGACGCTGCGGTCAGCGCAGCTCATTGTGGAAGGCATAGAGGCAAGGAGGCAGGTAGCCAAGCAGACAAGTATTTTTTAAAAACATAGCAACAACGCAGCAAAGAGACGGACTTAATGGAAGAGAACAGAGGTAACATGAAGGATGCAGGAAGGTAATGGAGACATTCTACACACAAAGACCACATGCATGCGGCACGCGCACGCACACACACACATACAGAGAGAGAGAGAGAGAGAGAGAGAGAGAGAGAGAGAGAGAGAGAGAGAGAGAGAGAGAGAGAGACAGGGCAGACGGACAGACGGACGGACGGACGGACGGATATACTTCTTATTCACTCGAGGACAGAACCTAACCCATTTTGGTTTGGGGATGTTTAAAAAGATCAAATTAAGGGAAGAGAGGCAAAGCTGTCTACGTAGACAAAAAACTTTCATTTCAGAAATAAAAACTTAACAGCCACACATCGTATGGGTAATGATGCAATAAAACAGGCCCCACTCCTAAATTTCAAACCCAACAGTCGTACACTGTCCGGCTTCCCTGGGAATTCACTTGGCACCGCCTCAGCCTGCAGCACATAGGGAGCGCGCTCTGCAGGTCTGTGCAGGGGGAAAAGAGGCGGTGATGTCTACATTCCATCTGCCCATGAAACTCGGAGGCAAGGCAAGGTTTGACTGGTATACTCCAGAAGCGCTCACTTTAATTCCCCTTCAGTCAAAGGGCGGGAAATTTACGCACCTCCTGAGCCTGTCTCCGCCGATTGCCGCTCGCGCATGAGCAGAGGCCAGCAGGTGGCGAGATCATGAATCTCAGAGAGGCGCGCGTTCATTTTCGTTTCTGTCAATTAAAAGGCGCCTGTAGATAGCAGCGGGAGACCTGGCTACCCACGGGGAAAGAAGATAATTGTTTCATCACAGAGCTACCTCCCCCGACGCTACGATTCCCTTGACTTTCTCTCCTCCCCCCTCCCCCCCCCCCCCCCCCCCCCCCCCTCTTTCCCGCTTAGTATATCTTTTACGTACGGCTTGAAGACCAGGAGGTAAGGAAGACGGCAAAAAGTAGCCATTGACAATTATAAGATGTGCTGTTATCCTGAAGGGCTGGCAGCGAGCAAGTCTTCACGGTCAGAGGGACGTTCAGTGCACAGGCTATACAGACATGTCGCCAACCCTTTCTCTGGCTTACTACCAGAAGTATTCACTGATCACTCAGTAACTAGATAACTAACTTGTTAGAGCTTTCTGTAGCTTTCACAAAAATTGCCCGCATACAGTAAGATGGGCAGCACCATGGAGCTATAGGAAACCAAGTAGTTTCCATTCCAAGAAATTCAGATAGCATCAGGTGGAATTTTTGCACCAAAAGAGGAGGACACTCCCACCCCCCAGAAAAGCACCAGCTCTTACAAACAATGAGCCCCAGTTGCTCTTTGTTTCCCAGCGTCCTTGGTCAAGTGCTGCGCTGCGAGAAAGCCGGACAAGGGCACCCCTGGCGCCTGCCTAAATGGCCGGCCTCTTCCGCGACGCTTATTGAATTTTCCTCCTCCCTTCTTGTCCAACGCCTTCGTGAATCAGAGGCAACTAATGTGATGCCAGGGTCTGTCATAAGCGATAGCGATCTGCGGATGAGAACGCCGTCTTAACTGGCGGGGCCAGCCACCAGGGGCCCCCGCTCCGTCTCCATTTCACACGACGCCGCCTTCATTAGGGACCAGGCCGAGGCGGATAGGAAGCGCCTGCGGAGTTATCTCCCCGTAGAGAAGTCTCGAGCGGAGTGATCGCTGGGACGGAGAGGACGGCAGATCAAAGCGTGACGTCATCTGGTGCGGTCTTGTTGGCACTGGCCGTGTCTGCCTGGGTAGGCAGATCTCCTCACACGGAACAGTGGCCGAGTCCTGGCTTTCCTCTGCTAGGCACTTTTGTCAAGTGAATCGACCTCGTCTGCCCTTGTTCCTTATTTGTGAGTGTGTGTGTGTGTGTGTGTGTGTGTGTGTGTGTGTCCTCCTCCTTTTTCTGCTGCTTAGAGATCAGCACTCTATTTAAAAATAACTTGTCTATCTGTATCTTGACCACAGTAACAAGCTGATAGTTGCATGTGTTGTTGCTTTTCTATTACTTGCTTCCCATTCACTGCCGTACATTTAGCCATAACATTCGCACCTAAGTTGACAACGAAGAAAAGTGTTCATCTTTTATTACAGCAACAGATGTAAATGGAGACCTGCACACCATTTACGGTTGAAAACCCCCCAAAAAACAAACACAAAAACACAAACACACACACACACACACACACAAGCACGCATGCACGCCCGTGAGCGCGCGCGCAAAACAGTCCATCCATTCAATTCATACCGACACTGTCCTATAACTGTACATCGCATGTAAATCTCGACCCCTGGACCGAGAACAAGTGCATACATCAGCATTGCCCGAAAGGTGTCAGGAAGGGCACGTGCTTTTTCCCACTGATTCCTCTATTCAACCGCACACCTCAATCCATATGAGTCACCTCCGTTCTCCTCATTTGATTTACTACGTGTTGAGTCCCCTCTTAAACAACAACAACTCGGAGAAATCGCAAATCAATTCCGCTAATCCCTTTCCGAGTTTCGTGCGGGAGACGAAAACTCCATTACGCCCTGGCAACCCCCACAACTACACCGACGTTTTCTTTTCCCCAAACATTTTTCCACGGCCTGGCTGGCCGCTTGCAGTCCGCGAGAAGAAGAAGCCCCCTCCTCTCTGCCTCTCCGTGGCGGCCCGATGACTAACCGTCCACTGAAGAAGCTGGTGAGGAGCTGAGTGGAATAAAGGGACGATAAATCAGACATTGCCGCCCTGCCGATGGCTCCGATAGAGCTACGGGCCCGGGACGCTCGAGGATTCTAACGCTCCTTTTTCCTTTAGCCAATTATTCAAATGCCCTCTCCCATCCCTCTCACTTGTGGCTATAAATTTCCTTCGCGGGCTTTCTGCGCCTAGCGCTCTTTTTCACGTCTTGTTCTCCTCCTCCTCCTCCCCTTCCTCCTCTTGCCTTTTCTTGTCTCCCCTGCCGGTCGCGGTTATGATAACCGACGGCGTCCCACAAAGAGAAGGGACGGCTCCCATTAAAGGGGTCACGTGATGGCCCCTGTCGGCCATGGAGGGGGGAAAAAAGCGTCAGGAGCGATTTTTCTCTTTGCCTGATGCTATTAGCACGTCCCCTCGTCTTTAGCAATGCGCCTTCTTCCCTCCAACCCTTCTATTCTCCCCCCTTCTTTCCTTCCATGCTCGCTTCGCCATCTGCAGCAGCCAGACTGAAAAATGCATTGCCAAAATTGCTACGGAAGTCGAAATGATCGTGGCGCCTTCAGGCTACAGCATTGACGGTGGCAGAGTTTTTGCACGGCCTCTCTTCTCTTTCTGAAGCCACCAGCGAAAAATCGCGACGTTATCTTCGCTAATCGCGCCATTATGGCGGATAAGGAGGTGGAGATAGAGCTGTTGAGCGGAGTAGCTGGACGAGGTGAAGGTGGAGGTAGGGGGTGGAGGTTGGGTGTAGGAGTGGAGAAGGTTGGCAAGAAAGGGCTTGGGAGGAGGGGGCCGAGAGAAAGAGAGGGGGGGGGGGGGGGCCAACTAAAGCGGATGAGAGGCCTGGCCAGCAACCTAATGGCAGAAGGAGACGTTAGCACAGCGATCCAAGGCATCAAGACAAGCCTAGAGCGGGGAATGCGGAGATAGGGTGTGGACTTGTCAGGAAGGAAGGCAAGGGACAAGATGGGGGTGAAGATGAGAGGTGGGGGTGGGTATAGAAGTGGGGCATTGGACAGAAGCGCAAGGTTAAGGCCAGGAGGCGGCAATGGGGTTGTGGGGTAGCGGTAGAGGTGGGGTGACGGTGGTGGAGGTGGTGCTTGGAGAAAAGCACAGGGCGACAGGCCATTTTTCCTGGCTGGGCCAAGCCGCAAATTGGCACTTTGTAAATCAATGGCAACTGGTAGAAGAAGTCCTCTTGACCCGGGGGTCTGAGTCGGGCTCAGCTCGCCTCCTTGCTTCTCTCTCAGTCGCCCTGGGACTTAGGGGCCACTTGGCACAAAGCTGCCGATGCCCGAGCCCAAAAGGACCTTGTCATCTGACGGCGATGACGCCCAGTTGAGGCAGGATCGACTCTTGCGCTTCCTGGTTCTGTCCCAGGCTGTCCCAGGCTTTCTCCCAGGCACTGTCCCAGGCTTTCTGCCAGGTTCTGTCCCAGGTTCTGTCCCAGGCTCTGCCCCAGCCTCTGTCCCAGGCTTTCTCCCAGGCTCTGTCCCAGCCTTTGTCCCAGGGGCAGACAGGCAAGGAGAGGGGGGGGGGGGGGGGGGGGGAAGGGGCAGCCAGTCCAGGCACAACGGCAAATGCGGTCCTCTGAGGCTCGGGGAGTCGCCTTGACGCAAAGGCAGCTCAGGCAGAGTTCCCTTCATCTTCCCAAGAGAATTCAACAATTCGCCTGCAAATGACTCACGGCAGCACAGCGTCCTAACTGTGTGTGCGGAAAGATGAGGGCGAGGGAGAGAGAGCGAGACTCACAAAAAACAAGCTATGAGGTTGAAAGAAGGGAAGCGATCCCCCTAACTGCTCAAAGGAAATAAGTTAATTAAACAAATTCACTCAGGCGAATGTAAAATATTTTGTCATTAATGGCGCCACACAATTCTCAAATTTTGATGACTCATGAAAGGATGCGCCAAATTTGAGGGCCTTCAATGGCATTCGTCAGTGGTTTATGGGATGCACTTGACATCTCTGTCAAGATCCACAAAAATTCATTGTCAAGGCCTGACAGATCAGCCCATCTAATGAATGGGGAAAAAACTGAATGAAGGAAGGAAACCCGATGAACCGAGACATCTTTTCATGGAGAGAGGGGGAAAAAAACTACTTTCTCTCTCTCTCTCTCTCTCTCTCTCTCTCTCTCTCTCTCTCTCTCTCTCTCTCTCACACACACACACACACACACACACAAACCTCACCAAGAACAAATTCTTATTACAAATTAATTTAAAAATGGTAAAGTTATTGAAAAGAAAAGGTGGAATTCGTGCAGTATAGTCCTCATAAATGTACAGTGTGCTTAGGCCCTATTAAAAAAAAACAAAGAGTGAAAAAGAAATTTCACATCACAAAGAGTACGGTACACTAGATGAGATGAAAAGAACTGAATGGTTTCACGGCGCCGCCAGACAAAACAGCGAAGAAGCCAGGACTGACTCTACGTGGAATTCCAGTGGAAGCTAGCAGAAGCAAACTCGCCAGCTGGTGGAGAATCCTGAGTGACTTGATACAGTGCTTCAGTTTCGGCCACCCCACAACACGACACGCACTGGCCTACGTCTCACTCATGAGGCGCCACAGTAGAGAGTGAAGAATACTGCCGTGCACTGAGTGCCTCGGTCCACAAAGATCTCACTGGCGACAGTTACACTGTTAAAGGCCGTATGCCGACAGGGATCGCTTACGAAGAGAGTTCCTTATCACAGTCTAGCTCATTAATTCGGAAATTGCATTTTCAACAGCTTCAAGTAGCAGCTGCAATGACAACACCATCAATTTTCAGAGCGTCACAAAATCATCCCGCCATGAAGTCCTCTCGCAACTGTCCTGTTTGTACCAAACTGGGCCCTCTCTTTCCCACCCAGTCCTTTATTACACCGGCGACTTCAGCCGTCTTGGAATTCTAAGCACAACTCCACAGCAGGACAACCCGCTATCCCTGACCAAGGAGACAGAAGAGCGAGCAGAAGGGAGACAACTCACGGGTGCAGGGCATGTACTTGGGGTCCTGCTGGGAGCGGTAGTAGCCGGTCTGGCACGTGCACTCCCTGGCGGCCGGGGTGGTGGTGTAGCTCTTGTCGGGACACTCCTCGCACGGATTCGGCCCCGTCGTCCATTTGTAGAATCCCATGTTGCACGCTGCAAGGAAAGACGTGCACAATCAACATACATGCATCGAAATCTGTTCTGCATGCTGCTTTAGTATGAACTGAGCCCCTTCCCATTTGTTCCTTTGATCGAGGTCTTATCACTGATGCACACACACACACACACACACACACACACACACACACACACACACTCACTCACAGACACACACACACACACACACACACACACACACACACACACACACAAACACACACACACATACACACAAGGCCGGCAGTATAAAGCAAAGCGACACAAGTTCGTAGCCATGATAGCAACAGCAGCAGCGGAAATAACAACAACACGGAAGCAACATAACCGACAGTATGCCATCTAAGTAATGTAACTCGCAAGAGCATGTCTGTCTGTCTGCCTGCCTGCCTGCCTGCCTGCCTGCCTGCCTGTCTGTCTGTCTGTCTGATCATGATCATCACCGTCCGACGATTTCCAACAAAACTCTCTGGTCATTAACCGGAGCAGACAACTCATTCAAAGCCGTACACCATCGACAGACTCGCACCTCCATCATCACCGACACCACGACCGAGTCCGAACCAACAGCCAACCTATCATAAACCACAGGAAGTGGCAGATTGAGACTTTGGGCATGACAGCTTTATTGCCTACAAGGCGCACCTGCACGCGTTGCGTACCTGTAATTAGGCGCGTAAGTAAGGCATTGAAGCGTCCCCGCCAAGGTGCAAGGGCCAATAGCTTATCTACCGACAGAGGGAGCTTCCTTCAAGCCGCGCTGAGCCTGTCATCGTGACAGGTGATCGGGGGTGTGAGGTCTTCAATAAGCCTTCACCTCCAGCGCCTGTCTTTGCCGCGACCAGGTAGAGACAGCTGTACGGGCCTCCTGGAAGGCACTCCCCCCGTAAACTCCTTCCTGATTCATAGCGAGCTCGCAATCAGCCGGAGAAGCGTGTTTGTGTGTGTGTGTGTGTGTGTGTGTGTGTGTGTGTGTGTGTGTGTGTGTGTGTGTGTGTGTGTGTGTGTGTGTGTGTGTGTGTGTGTTGTGTGTGTGCATGCGCACGCGGCGTGAGTGGGGGGAAATGTATTCTTGTATACAGCTGCAAATATGTGTTGATGCGCGTAGGTTGGGAATAAAAGGTAAAGCTAATTTCACTGGATGTAAATAACACAACTGCACATACACACACACGATAAATGCATACTGTCAAGGTTTGCGGGAAAAGAAGGATTGCATCAGAAGTAAAAGTCCAAACAGGTTTTTTTAACAGACTAAAACTTCAGCAAACTTATCGGTATGAACGAGTCATATGTATAATTATATCAAGGAACAAAATAATGTCTGGTGTTTTGCCTCCGTCTTTGTGTGTTTAAATGGGCCGACAGGCACTCACTGTCAGAACATCTGAAATCCATCTACCAGGCGTATGAGCACGTGCAGCAACACCACGGGGAAAAAACCCTTGCAGGTAAAAAAATCATCATCTCGATTTCAAGCAGGCTGGGAAGCTGGTGTCACGTAATGGTGTAAATCCCGCTATTTACCCAGCGCCTGCAGCAGGCCTGTCATCATTAGCGGGGTTAATCAGGGGAGGGAAGCCAGGAGCCAGCGATATCTGGGGCCCTCCAAACGTCTGGGGCCCTGCCGATCCCCCTCGCCACCTGTTCTCCTGCATGGGAATCCCACGCAGGCAGACAGAGCTGGGAGCGCCGCTCCTCCAACTCCTCTCCGTCTCGGCTCAAGCGCTACTTGCGGCCTTGCCATGGAGCTTGGACCACAAATCTCTCCATCCTCCAGACTTGGGTATCACTGTCAGAGCACGCGTCTCTGATGCGGCTGAAATCAACAACCAGGCCTTTCCACAACGCCTTGCCACCATCAATGCTGGCCCAGACCACAAAGATAACGAGGCCTGTATCTGCAAGGAAATATTACAGTCTGAAGTTCGGAGAAGAGATTTTTTCCCAAGCAGTGAAGCCCACTGCGTTTTCTTCTTGAGTGGATAGCGAGAGCCTGTAAGCAGACTGACAGACGCCTGGGTTGCAGGGAGGGGTTGCATGGAGGGACTGCCGGAGGACACGAGGCAGAGCTCTGTAGGTAACGGCAATCTCCTCCCTGACACCTCCACCCATACATCCAGTCNNNCAACAACCATTTCCTAAAGCAAAGACGAGGGGCCACGAGCAAACAAAGATAGATCGCGTACGCCGCCGTAACTCAGCACGACAGAAGTTCAACAGTTGTCGTCCATCATCTCGATTAGATGCACAAATCGCGGGCATGCACACGTACTCTTCCCACAAAAACTTTCTCACCGACCCTTCAGTCCCAGCAAGTGTTCCGTCGTCCTCCTGCCCACACCACCTGGGTGACAAGACCAGACACCAGGGCGATTTTCCCCCCGTGCCTCCTGTTGAGTCAATTCAACAATCCCATTACATTTCTTCACCCTCCCTCTCCATCCGCATTCTCTTCATCACTCCTCTCTTCTTGGACGGCACGAAAAAGCGGAAGAAGAACAAAAAGGAAGAAGCACAGACGGAGAAAGGGGAAAAAAAATACTCCGCAGCAGGTATGACTCAGACTTGGAGAGCCTGGAGAGACAGAGGACGGGTGAGAGGGAGAGAAGGAGGGAGAGTGGTGGGGATGTTTAAAAAGTCAATTCCAGGGATTGAATGGGGACATGGGTCCTCGTTAAGGAGGCAGTGATATGGCGGGAGGAGGGGGTGACCAGGCAGGAGCGGACGCGTCCAGGTCATTGAATTACCACGCTGTTCGCCCCGCGGCTCGCTCATGATCATTGGCAAGCCGTCTCCGCCTGCAGGAATTAGCTGTTGGCAAACTCTACAGCCCCCAACGGCCCCTTGGATCATAGCAGGACCTCTTTTTTACTCCTTGCTCTCCTTCGCCCCGGGCTGAATGGCGAGGTGATGGTGTCTAAACATGCAGGTGAAGTTCTGCGGGGCATGACGCCAGTTTAAAAGATTACGAGAGCGAGAGAGAGAGAGAGAGAGAGAGAGAGAGAGAGAGAGAGAGAGAGAGAACGGGGACAGGAGAGTAGGAAGAGAGAGAGAGAGAGAGAGAGAAAAAGAGAAAGCGAGGAAGAGAGAGAGAGAGAGAGAGAGAGAGAGAGAGAGAGAGAGAGAGAGAGAGAGAAAGCGAATGGGAAGAGGGAAACCTTAGTAAGTAGGCTAAAATAGACCTGACATGTCAACATGTGACTGACATACCTTCACCTCATGGCATTTCCAGTTGTGCTTCCTTTACACGGTAAAATAAAATGCCATCAGTAGTTTCAAAGATTACATTTGTCCGTGTATCTGCCTCCCAGTCTGCGAGAAACTCAATCTCATTTATTTCCTTTGTTTAGTTTATCTGTTTGTTCGTGTCAGGTTTGTTTTAGTTTGTCCGTCGCATGCACGCATACGAGCTCACAGACACACATTGAGTATCAACGCATAAGAAACAGAGAGAGAGAGAGAGAGAGAGAGAGAGAGAGAGAGAGAGAGAGAGAGAGGGACAGTCACCCAGGCTGACATCGATCGAGAGCTGAGTTACGAGGAAACCGGGCTCAGGCGAGATGGCATCGCGAAGCGAAATTGAAACCCCTTCTCCTCTGTCCAAGGAGGGCGAGGCCGGGAATTAGCCAGGGAGGATTATCAATCTTGAAATGACAGAGGGGAAGATCCATCCCTCCTGAAGACACTTTCCTGCTCCCCCAAGAGCCTGCTGCATGCAGATCCACCACGGCGTTTCCAAAGGCAAAAGGCGAGTTTACCTTCTGGTTCAAGCAACACACGCAATCGCACGAGCATTTGCAAGGAGGACAAGAAAATATTAAATAATACAAAAATCACACAGATACACGAGGAGTGAGGATGAGAGAGAGAGAGAGAGAGAGAGAGAGAGAGAGAGAGAGAGAGAGAGAGAGAGAGAGAGAGAGAGAAGGGGGGGAGTAAGGACGGGATTCGAGACTGAGATTACCAGACACTCAGACACTGACGTAGACCCACAGAAATCAATGCGGAGACGGCATTCCGTGGACAGCCATTGACACAAACTGACAGATTGTCACGAACGATACAGTTGCACCTATTGTAGAGCACCACATCACCATAGCCCTGAAAGCCTCCACAGCAATCATGATGGCAGGGCGAGACAGCCCCGCTGACGAGTGACGCTGGGCTGTATGGACAAACATCCCATCACCCCTCGTGGGAAGGTCCCTGCTGTCTGGACGGCAATCAATGCAGCATCCCACCCCGGGCCACAGTGAGCAGACATGCTCGCAGGAGCACGATTCTCGCCTAGATTAACCCTCGTCTCGACCTGGAGCGCTCGGAATCGTCCCTGAGAGAATCCATTTGCAGTGATCTTCCCGGAGTCATCAGACAGCCTCCTGACGAGCGGGCATGGTCAGGCAGCGATGCAGAAATCACTGCGCAATCAGCTTGTCCATGCAGCGATGGCCCCAAACAACCCCCAGCCCCGCATTCTGCTTATCGAGCTCATCCAGACGCAATCAACGGCCCAAGCAGAATGCTAATTAAGATGGGGAAAGAGAGAGAGAGAGAGAGAGAGAGAGAGAGAGAGAGAGAGAGATGGGAACACTTAGGAAATGAAAACAGCTGTTGGATGAGTAACCACAGATACGGAGGCGAGGAGAGGTGAGTCACACCCTCCGCATATGCTGGATAAGCACGATCGAACTGCCGTGAAGACAGCACAATGCTCCCATAAGGCGATAAAAAGGATCAACTCCATTACGATTTATTTTCTTTTCATGAACGAGGAAAAATATCAATCAGCGGGCGGCTGGGCGTGCAAAGATCTCCGCTTCTTTCCACCCTGCTCTTCAATCGGAATTTCCATCACGGTTATACGACGTGGGCAAGACATTCTGGTCCAATAACACTTCACCACCGGCTGCTACATCTCAGCTGCCAGGCGGTCATTGGCGTTCAAATCGCATTTATTCAAAAAGCACACGTTCCCGCAGCTTTTTTCGACAGGGGAAAAATCGAAACACGCCTTTCTCTTGGGAAAGCAGGCGGGTCCACTGAGGAAACATTGACTCAAGACGCAGGCACAAGGGAAAATATGAAACAAGAAAGGTTACTTCCAACACCTGCTGCAGTCCGTCCGTGGCCAATGCTCCTCGTTTTTCCCGCCCTCTTTTCGCCAGCAACATTGCACAGGCTGGGACGGGATCGAGAAGGGCAAGGGAGCAAAAAAGAAGAGGAGGTGGGTGGTTGAGGAGGGGTAGGGAGGGGAGGGAAAGGGGGGAAAGAACAAAGGCAATATTGTTGCCTACAATCAGGGAGTTACACCAAGAAATTAGCACTTTGTGGACACCATCGCCCCAGACTCGGGGAGGAAGCCGACTTGGCGATCTGCGCACGTCCTGTTGGCTGCCGGTCAACATTGACCAGTGTTGGTCTTCGTGAGGCCAGCCTGGTGACACTGGGCCGCCATGCCAGAACAAAGGCCCGGTGCATGTCCCGCCACCCCCTAACCCCCCCTCTCTCCCCCGACTCCCAGGATTTGCACAGCTCCGTCACCGCCTTGGTGCGAGGGCCCGGGACAAAGGTCTGCACACGATGCCCATACCTCCGGGGCCGTGGCGCCCTGGCAGACAATCCCCGGCCACCAACATGCAAATACTCGCCCCACCGCTCGCTCCACACCGGCAAACACCCATGCAGAAGAGGCAGCCTTTGTGGGCTCGACCTTCCAGCCGGCACCCTAGCTCGTCCAGAAAGTTGACGGCCAAATATTGGGCCTCGCTTCTCCGGAAAACAGGCGGCAGCCTTCTCTCCCACCAGGGGCAGCAGTCGTGCCGGCCAGTCAATAAGACGGGGGGACAAGGGGAAGAAGGCAGAATCGCCAGCCCGCCTCCAGTGGGCGCTGTTGAGCTGTCGATGAGACGAGGAGAGCGACACTTTCATTGCCGTTTTTTGCTCTTTCCACGGCCTTTTTTTTCCTCTCCTCTGTGCTGAATTGGCGCCTCATTTCAGAGCTCGAGATCCTTGATTATTGGTGCGACAAATTTGCTGACGAGGCCATATTCGAGTATGACAGACGGTTGAACGGCGGTCGACTTGGTGAAGAATGAAAAAACGCAAGCGTTTCTGGACGACAAATATTTCTCTTGTCTCTCATTCTGTGCAATTTCAGATGGGACTCTGCACAAAACATCAGCACAAAACCGAGGCACTGTAGGCAACCCAAGTCATGGGAAACTTGCTTAAGCTTGGGAGACGTAAGTCCTGTGGGATATCTACCCGCGAGAGCTCCTTCATTTCTCTACCAGGCATGTACTAGAGCCCAGCATTACCACCCAAGTGTAAGGAAAACGTCCGCAAGGAGCACTCGTATCCTTCTCCCATCTCCAGACAAACCCTATGCAGTCTCATAACTGAGTACCTGACACCTTGACACCTCTGAATAGAGTAGGCAGTCAAGGGAGGGAAAGAAAAGGTGGAACGAGTAAGGGTTGGAGGTGGGGTAAGAGAAAGAAAGAGAGAGGGTAGGAATGCTGCCTAGCCATAGAAGTCGAGGACAGAAGCATGGGTGGGGGTGGAGATGAGCGAGCATTGGAGAGAAGATAGAGGCAACACATCTACACACTGAGAACGACAGCAGGAGGCGAGAGTGGGTTAGGGGTTAGAGGGCGCTGCCATCGATTTCAGGGTGCTGAGATGTCAACTGCCACCCTTCCCTCTCCAAAAAAGGGGTGGGGAATAGGAGGTGGCGGGGTGGGGGTGAAGTGGGTGGGAAGACAAGAACCAGTTGGAAGAGCGGAATAAAGTCGGTTGAGGGGAAGAAAACGTGTAGAAAGGAATGTTATTTTATTTAGATCACATATACAAGCGAAAAATAAGAACATGAAAGACGAGAATAAATGAAAAAATCGGGAACAAGAATGTAGGAAAAAGAAAAGAATACATTTTAACAGACAGAAACATCACTAAACATTGTTACTGCATTGGAAAAAAAACAATTGAATGCAGTGATACCAGAAAATACAAATACTGAGATATGGGCGAAAGATAGAATAGAAAACTGAAGTTGATAAGCTTTCAGGAAGGGTTTGAGGGAAGCAATGGAACGAAACAGCCAATAAAAGTAGAGGAACTGTGCAGGGGATGGACATACTTTTTGTAAAAACTGCGAAAGGTGGGAAAAGAATTCAGCCGACCTCCATATTTCAAACACTAAACTGCACAAGGGTAGCATTGAAAAGTCCACCAAGGGCTGCAATTTGAGCGGCTACGTGCAGGGCAGGGTGCAGTCTGCAGCCCAGAGACGCCGCGACCCCCCCACTGGAGGTCAGCCAGACGGAACTCCACGGCAACGCCAGTCGAAAGCCGTCCTTCAGGCCGCCTTTTTCTCTCTCTTCACTTGAAATGCGAGGTGTAGGAAGAAAAAAAAACAACAACCGAGCGGTGGAGTCTTGCCATGCCTTGTTCACACATCTCTCCCTGGCCTCGGGCCTTTCTCGCACCTCCAACGTCGTCCATTATTCCTCACCCAGCAGCACCTCCCCAACCCCTAATCTCTACCCCCATCCCACCCTCCATGGCCACCACAGAACACCCTGCAATTACTGGACAGAAAACGAGCCGCGTAGTCGGCGAAGTGAGCATCAAAAACAAGGTCCTTTGGAGACAAAAAGTAGCGAGGAGGACGGACTTCTGTCCAAGAGCAAACAACCCCACTCCCCACCCCCAGCCATCCAAACCCCCTTGGCCAACCCCCACCCTACCCTATGAGTCCTTTCCTATACGTCTTTTATCCCCTCCCCCACAAAGCTTCGCTCTTCCTCTTCCCTCCGTCTTGCCAATCACTACCTCAATCCCAGTCCCCACCCCACAAAGACAATCCATTCAATGCAGCCCCCACCCCCCACCTCCTATGAGAAGCCCCGCCTATCATTGAAGACATTGCAAACCAAGGAGTCGATAAATGCGTTCGAGGAAAGGTGAGAGAGGAGGAGGTTCAAAAGAAACAAGGCAGCAGTGGTCTTTTACCAGCCAACAAAGGGGCCCCTCATTTCTCCCACCTGGCCATCCACGGACCCGCAATCAGCAACACAGAGAAGGTCAGGGAGGTGTGGGGGAGGACGACAAGCGACAAAGACAGCCAGAAGAAGAAGGGGGAAAAGCGCTACGCTGTGGCCATTTTCAGGCCACTAGATCTGAATACTCCTCATTTGGACGCCCGCCTCTTCCTTTCCCCACTAAGATCCTGCGTCAAAAAGAGACAAGAAGGAGAGGGGGAGGGGAAGAGGGGGGGGGGGGGGGAGAAAGAGAAGGGTGAAGGGGGCGCCACTACTGTGCGGCGTCTTAGACGCCAGAGAGTGATGGGCTCGTCGAACCTGGCCTTTGAGAAAGGCACGCAGTCTGGGTGCGAGGGCGAAAGGAAGGTGCTTCAGTCTCGTCAGATAGCGAGAATGGACGCGTTGAGGCTAATCCTTCCCTCCATATTTCCTCCCTCTCTCCCAGACTGACAAGCACCCTGGCCTCTGCAGGATGAATAATGAGGTGACGGTCACACATTCCAAACAACGGGCACACTGTTTGCCGGCTGGAACACAGGACCACACAAAGCTGGTGGAACTCGGCAAAGGTGGACGGTGACCTCCTCCTCTGACTCCATTCCTGCAAGCTGGCGATGGCGGCTGTGGGTCCTAGGACCCAACAAGTCCAGGAAGATTGAAAAAGCGTAGGACAGAACTCACTCGAGACAGTCTGAATTGAAGGACAAAATAAAACAAAACAAAACAAAACAAAAACCCCACTCTAAACCTGAACAAAATGCAGAGAGAGAGAGAGAGAGAGAGAGAGAGAGAGAGAGAGAGAGAGAGAGAGAGAGAGAGAGAGAGAATAAAACAAACATGTAAGCTCTGAATGTGAAACCAAATCAAGAAACATGAAAGAGTGTTGAACCCAAAGTCAGAATGAAAAACAAGACCAGCAACGGAGACAGCTGGAAGAAAAAGCCAACACAGATGCACTTCGCAACAGAATAACACTAAACGGAGAATCGGGTAGGCACAGTGAAAAGGACCACAGCAAACTAGACAGAAAAAATGCTGATAACAAGAGTACAATGTGCAGTAGGGGGTAAGACGGGTGAGGTGAGATGGTTGGTGGTGGGTGGGTTTGACAAGCGAATGAATTACTAAGGCTTGACGGCCAATCAGCTTTTGTAGATTATGCAAGACTACTGATCACAAAAATCTCTATACACGGTTTGCGGAACAGCATATCCTGTCACGATTTCCCTATTACTTTGCCTCTTACGAATCGTATAGGGAGACACGGTGGGTCTATTCTGACCCCCAACCCACAGGGAGACGCGGTGAGTTATTCTTACCCCAAACCCAGAGGGAGACGCGGTGAGTCTATTCTTACCCCAAACCCACAGGGAGACGCGGTGAGTCTATTCTTACCCCCAACTTACAGAGGGAGGGGGGGGGGGGGCGCGAGAAAGGCGAGGCCAGACAGAGGCGGTGTCTACAAATGTGGGACAAAGCAGGCCAGGAGAACATCGCCGAAGGTTAGCAAGGTGTGAAACTGAGCTGGAGAGGCGGAGGAATGGTGAGGCGGGTAGACAGGAAGAGAGTGCATGGGTGTCGGTGTATGTCGACTGAAACAGGACCGGGTAAGAACGCCCGGGGGTCGAAGAAAGAATAGGGACTTGTGTAGGGAAATGTGTGTGTGTGTGTGTGTGTGTGTGAGAGAGAGAGAGAGAGAGAGAGAGAGAGAGAGAGAGAGAGAGAGAGAGAGAGAGAGAGAGAGAGAGAGAGAGAGAGGAGGAAAGGGCGGAGGGGCTGGGTGTGGGTGTGGGTGGGTGACAGGAAAAAAAGGGAGAAGAGGGTGGGTGTGGGTGTGGGTGGGGAACAGGAGGAAACGGAGACGGGGCTGGGTGAGGGTGGGAGACAGGAGGAGAGGGCGAAGGGGGTGGATGTGATACAGCAGGGTGTCGGTGACGGCTGTGGGTCTCCAGGCCAGGGCCGAGCTGGCAGGAGACCTGGCCTGCCCTCGGCTCGCTCATTACCACAGACTATTTTGTCAAGGTGCTGCCGGGGCCCGCTGACAGCCCACACAATGGGCGACCCTGGGGCCCGGGACGGCAGGCAACCCTGGCCTCCCCCACCTACAAATTACCTGCCTCAGGTGTCAGCTTCTTTGATCTAGCCGATAACCCAGCCCGTCTGTCAGGAGCAGCGAGTGCGAGGAGGCGGGAGCCTCATCAGGGAGGGACCTGCGCAGTACTCTACATGGAGGCGCGACAGGGACTCCGCAGCGACCTTCTGCGATTCTTCACCTGGAGGCACCGGTGTGGATATCGCGTGTAATTCATCGGCGCTTAAAAAAAAGTTAAACATCTCCATCGATCTTCAGTTTTCAAGCCTATTGGCATTCATTTGACGTCTAATGGAGAATGCACTGCGTGATATGCCTTTTGTTATTGATATCAATTCACGTTTCATGCTTTATTGCTCGGGGAGACGGCACGTTGCGAACAAAAGATTGACATAACCACGGCGCTAATCATGCATCTGAACGCCTGCCCTGAGGGCATCAAAATAAAAATCTCACAGTCAGTTCGCCACTCTTCACAAATTAAGCGATTTTATCCTTTCAAAACAGCGCATCAGGAGGCCGAACAAGCAAGAACGCAGCCCGCCAAATTAAGGAAACCGCCACCTGTCTTGTTACTTCTGAGCTCGCAATCACATCTACTGCTGTTCTTTACCTGGTCACAGCAATCAAGACCAGTTTAATCCACTGCCAGTTGAAGCTCTGAGACTTCAGGAACGAAGGAAAAAGTCGCGCCAGAAAGAGGCGGGGATGCTCATTAGTCACTTGGCCTGGGGGGCTAGAGGTAAAAACCCGATGGATTCCACGCTCGACTCAAGAAGGCTTGTTCATCACAGCTGATTGCTGGCTATTTTTCCCACTTCACTCCGTGGAGGATTTTTCAGATAGATCACGGAGTCGCCAGACTTGGAGTCAGACCTCTGACCTTTGGCTGTGGCGGAGGCAAGGCCGAGGCATCCTCACCAGGAATAGCCGTCTGCACGAGGAGCCAAACAAGCTGACAGCGGCGTCTTTCACTTATCGATTCTCTCGCTCCTCCTCTTCCTTCTCCTCTCTCATAACCTGCATCAAGTCAGACAACAGGTCTGACCAAGCTTAGCATCTCTCTTGCTCTGCCACGTAGGAAAAACATGTGTACGCTGCCTAAGGGTGTAATCTGCTGGGCAAAACTCGTGTTAAATATGTTGGAGGGAGACGGCAGCACGGTGCATTAAGAAGATAAACATGTCGCGGGAATAAGCACTTCTGTGCATGCAAGTGGACTTACGGCGCATTTTCTAAAGACCCGTTTCTGGTGGCTGATAAAGAGAGAATGGAGATGCGCCTCGAACTCTCAGACTAAATCATAGGACAACATGGACGCAACGAGTATCCGCATCGACGCCTCGGCAAATGCTAGCGTTCAAGGATAAGTAAAGAAAAAGTCTGCTGGAAGCTAACATTACAAACAAAACGTTATTTTCAGACACGACAAAATGGGATGTTGTTATCAATACACAAATGGGTATATGTAAAAAAAAGTTAGGAAAGACACACACACACACATACATACACACACACACCCACACGTGTCATCCATGCGCCAATGAACACAGAGAGAATGATAGGAGAGAGAGAAAGAGAGAGAGAGAGAGAGAGAGAGGGAGAGAAAGAGAGAGAGAGAGAGATGGGGAGAGAGAGATGGAGAGAGATATGGAGAGAGAGATGGGGAGAGAATGAGGAGAGAGATATGAGGGAGAGGGAGATATGGGGAAAGAGAGATATGAGAGAGAGACACGGGGAAAGAGAAAGATATGGGGGAAAGAGTGAGAGAGATGGGGAAAGAGAAAGTTATGGAGAGAGAGAGAGAGAGATGGAGGGAGAGAGATAGAGAGAGAGAGAAAGAGAGAGAGAGAAAGAGAGAGAGATGGGGGGAGGGAGAGAGAGAGAGTTAGAGAGAGAGAAATGGGGGGAGGGAGAGAGAGAGGGAGGGAGAGAGAGAGAGAGAGAGATATGCTAACTCGACACAAACATGTGGCCAGCCACCTGCACCTCCTCTCAGTCACCAGCAGCGCTTTCACATTTCTCCCTGTCACACTCCCCCTACCCCCCCCCCCCCCCCCCCAATCCTTTTCTCTTCTCCTTAGCCCCACCCCCACCCCCAAAAGCAGCGATTTAATTTTTCACCACACTTACCCATTTCTTTATCTCTAACCCCCCCCCCCCCCCCCCCCCCAACAAAAAAAAAACCCATGCAGTCTTAGTACCTGCCTATGTCAACAGTAGCGTGACCTAACACCGCGCAGAAGGGCGGGCGCAAGGCACGTGACGATAGAGCAGATGTGTATCAATGATAGTAACGCGTCGATATTGGTGGTGACGATACGGCGGATTGCGATGGCGACAGCACTGGAGGAGACGGGGATAGAGGCCAGGGTGGCGATGCAACGATCGTGACATTCACGCAGAGGCAGCAGTGAGGGTGACTCAGTCTAGTGGTCAGGCGAGATGGCGACGTCTGTAGATGTGTGGCGTGAACGCTGCACCGTGGTAACTACATGTATATCTACATGCATGTCTACAAGTATATCTACATGTATGTCTACATGCATATCTACCTCTAGGCTGGGTCTGCTGTCTGCTCGGACTGAGTGCAGTGTTGTTTACTAGCAGTCGTGATGGAGTCGGTCCGGGTATAAAGGCTACAAGATCGAGTCACAGGAGCTGCCCCTGTGGACGACTGCTTGCAGTTTTCAAAAATGTTGTTCCCCCAGAACACGAACGGAAGCGACGATTTAACTATACGTGTATCGTGCGTCTGTCAACTGTGGTGGCACACATCGTGGAATCCATATTTCTAATTACAGCGCCTCCAGCACACACTGATTCAGGTTATGTACGCACAAGCTCGCCTCCAGTGCACACACGGGCACCGAGGCTGAAAAGAGACGCTCTCTGCTGAGATTCCACGTCACGACCCAGGCTTCATTATTGGAAGACTGTAAACTTCAGCTGGGTTTTTTTGGTCTGTAAGCTCAACACAACTTAATGTCTAAGGCACACAAAAAGCCATCGTGTTCCCCGTCTTTTGATTAAAAAATGAAAATCTCTTACGTGAAGCTGAACTCAAGTACGCATCCTTTCATAAAAGGGGAAAAAAATCAATTCCATCCCCAACACTACAACCTTAATTTCCTCCATTTCTACTAAGAACGAACTCCGCATGTTCACCTGCTCAAACATGGACGCCCTAATTAACTATCCCAAACCCAAGGTGCTCTCCTTCCAAGAGGAGACGCGCAAACAAGGGAAGCAACTGGAAACGAGACTACAAGCGACTGATCTCAACTTGATTCGCTCCCTTCATTTCTGCCGCGGCTCTCATTTCTGGGCAAGGGTCAGCGGTTTACAACATTGGGACTGGCGAGGTAGATCAACATCCGAGGCCGGATGTTTTGAGAGTCCACAGAGAAAACTCATTTGGTCCTGGACGTGCCGGGACAGCGCGGCCCAGAGTAAGTTGTCGGATCAAGGATTGAACGGAGGGAAACTTCAGCCTGAAGTGATCACTGGAGAACGACAGCAACTGCCAAAGCCACTGATCACAAACATGGACTCTACATCTACAGCATGACTTCAATGGAAGGAAGACCAAAAAGCTGTCAGACGGGTAACGAAAAATGCTACAAGGTCTCTGTTCTTCAGTCATTGGTCAGCAGACAACTCCTTTTTTCAACGTCTCGTCTTGAGTTCAAATCAAATTTGCCTATGTCTCACAATGTATGCACATCAATGACATTCGTCAGGTGTACCTTTTCGCTATCCAGGACTCGGGGTGAGTGATAATTATATGACAAAGAGTGCTGTAAGCTTTTCGTCATATCGGTCCACAACAACACCTAACTAAAGGCAGGATTTCCTCGGCGTCAATGAATTACTTGTCAACCTCAAAACGACTCTCTCACTACGGGAAATCCCCCCCCCCTCCCCCCCTCCCCTCTCCCCTTCCCTCCTTTTACGATTAGGTGTCACCAGCGTTCCACTCCCCATTTCGTGCCACCTCCTATTCTCACGCTGCAACATTTTTGTAAAGGGAAGACTGCAGGCCACGCCACCTTTTACTGACTGTCCCTTGGGGAGGGAGACAGCGCCTCGACCCCATCTCCACACCAAGGGTCCCGTTACCCCGAGCATCAAGGCTGGGAGTAGGGGCAAGATAAGCGAAGACTGCCCGGGTGTCCCTGTCTGGGTGTCCTCCGTGCCAGGACTGTGCCAGCAGGTGCAAGGGTCTTCCAGTTTGCCCAGACACCCTACACCCTCTCTTCTCCGTCCCTTGCCGCGCTGGCGGCCGCGTGTTTGCCTCACTGGAAATATTTTCCGCTACATGAATCGGCGCATTGACACAGGCTACCTCGCGTCTCATTAGCGAGCGGGCCACAACTTTCTCCCTGGACGCCCGCACCGGCGCCATTGTGTCCTCCGCGCACCCTCCCAAAGGCGAAACCAATATGGCGACGGCAAACACGCCATCGGCGTCCCGGAGAGAGCTTCTGCCTGCAAACACTCGCCACCTCTGGCTCCAGGTCGCCCGCCCCCCCAAGCAAGACCCTTACTCTTACCTTTGCGTCCCCGTCACCATGAGTGTGTGGACAGTGTTGGGTTTCTCTCCCTGCAAACGCCGGTGCTTATCGCTTCTCAAGCGCTTTCTTGCACGCGATAAGGACTCCTCTGCCACCACATTTGCTCAACTGCTTAGAGAGGCGGGGCAGTTGGGCCAGTGTGGTTACGAGCGTCTTTCTAGATATCCTGCTTACCATTCGCAGAGAGAGAGAGAGAGAGAGAGAGAGAGAGAGAGAGAGAGTGAGAGAGAGATTGAGGGAGGGAGAGAGAGCGGGAGGAAAAAAGATGGGGGGAGAAAGAGGGAGGGAGAAAGAGGGAGGAACGGAGGGGAGGAACGGAGGGAGGGAGGGAGGGAGGGATGGGGAGAGAGAAAGAGAGAGAGAGAGAGAGAGAGAGAGAGAGAGAGAGAGAAAGAGAGAGAGAGGGAGAGGGAGAGAGAGAGAGAGAGAGAGAGAGGGAGAGGGAGAGAGAGAGGGAGGGAGGAATCGAGGGAGAGAGAGAGAGAGAGAGAGAGAGAGAGAGAGAGAGAGAGAGAGAGAGAGAGAGAGGGGTGGAGGGAGAGAGGAAAGAAGGGAGGGAGGGAGGAAAGAAGGGAGGGAGGGAGGGAGGAAAGAAGGGAGGGAGGAAAGGAGGGAGGGAGGAAAGGAGGGAGGGAGGGAGGGAGGAAAGGAGGGAGGGGGGAGGACGTTCTCGAGGAGGAGATTCTCGTCAGAATAGCATTTCGTTGCAAAGGGTGCGCCTGCATAATTATACGCAAACACTGCATGGCACACGCGAAAAAAACAGTCTGGTGCACTCAAGGCGTGTGGACGGTCGACGGTAGGGCGACAATTTTCAAAGAACTATCTGGACACGAGATATCCCCTCTCAAGGACTGCTGTGTACAGTCCACTCGTTGCACAGTTGACATCTCCCCCTACACTCAGCCGCTCAAAGAAAGCGTCGCGCCCTGCAACCCAACACCACGAGTTTTTCTTTTGACTTCAGAGCGTCAATTCTCAATCCCTGCTGAAAGCTCAGCTAGCTCTTGTAAGGGGTGGTGGAAGAAAAGGGGAAAACGATCGAAGAATGTCAATCACGTGAAAATACTTTACCGAGCGGCTATCCGAAGTGTAACTTCAATCAGATCAAAGACACGAAAACTATCGGGTCAATCGTAGTTTAAATAAACGATCTCGTTTTTAATAATCCCTTTCAACTTGCTGATCTTTGGATAACATGCATAAGAAATAGAATAGGGTTTAAGCATCGCCTTCAGAAACGTATTTTCTATCCCCAAATATAGGTCAGATGGTATCGGCACGACTTCTTTAATTCAGTACACAAGGCAGAGCTTGGGAAAAACATTTGGCACTACATGCAGATTTTTCATTGGCATTCTTTGCATTCCTTTCCGATCATTAGCATACATCACACTCCATTCCAGCCACTAGTCCCGTTTCCAGATGCCTGCTCTCCACTGCCTGAAACAACCTCTTCTCCTGCCCTGGTGTAAATGGAAAGGGATACTCGCTACAAGAGCTGGAGACTATTCTTCTTGTTGGCAATTAGTACGCTAATACGATCCATGCAAAGTATGTCAATAGCAAAGTATTCTTCTCAAGTGAGCTGGAGGATTTCATGGGATCTTGAATAAGGGCATGCAGGACAAACTTTCTCGGGAAAGAGTCTCTCTCTCTCTCTCTCTCTCTCTCTCTCTCTCTCTCTCTCTCTCTCTCTCTCTCTCTCTCTCTCTCTCTCTCTCTCTCTCTCTCTCTCTCTCTCTCTCTAAACGCATGCGCGCGGAAAATAGACAAAACGAATACAAAAAATGTTTTGGGTAAGTACATGCCACGCCATAGATCGAACCCGCGAAGTTGGACTTACGTGTGCAGGCAGTTTTGTTGCGGTTGCCTTCGTAGCCGGACTCGCACTTGCACTCGCCCTTGGGGTCTCCGAACCAGGTGCCGTCGCTTGTGCAGAGGTGGGAGGGCGGGGTCACCTCGATGGCGTTGGCCACGCACCTGCCCCGCCGCTCCTCGATGCTGCGCTCTGTCTTGCCCGTGATGGTCTCAGTGAAGTAGGCAAAGTCCTGGGTCACTTCAGAGCAGGTCACGTAGTACACCTTGATCGTCTGCAGCATCACGCAGGCCCCTTCGTCCTGGAACGAGGCCAAGGTCAGGGTCATAAGAGGTTAATGGTGAATGTTGTTAGTTTCCTGGTTTTCATGTTTCCAATTGCGGCAGTTTAATTCCTTTTCTTTCCTCCTTCGAATATCTAATTCATTCTTCTAAAAGGTTGATACATTCCATGGAAAGTTAGTGATCCATTCTCGGTGATTGTCCACTAGATTTCGTTTCGTGTTGCATTACAAATGCAATTACTTCACGTTTTTGCTGAATCGATTCTCATAGCGACTAATGTTAATGGTGCAGCTGATTGAACATCATTCGAATACGATGAACGAGGAGGCTATCACGTCTATATTGTCTAACGTTAATAAAGCCATACCGCACTGGAATACATGGAAATCGGATTTTGGTACATTATATTTTTTCAATATTACAACAATAGACCAAAGCGATACAAAGTCAAGACTGCTGCACTAGGAAACTCCCAACGCAAATGTATCGATCACTCGTTACAAAATGGCGTTCCTCAATGTTATCGGCTAAGCTGTACGCAAAGTTTGGCAAGAAGACATGAAAGACGTAACCGTTTCCTATACATAGAGCACGGGATGCGAGGGAGCCTCTTGAAGAAGTCTCACCTGGAATGCGAAGTAGACGCCGGACAGGCCTGGGCGCAGCTCAATGCGGCGCCGTTCCATGTTCACCCGGACGACTCCTCCCTGGTCGTTCCACAGGTAGTCAGCCGCCACCTTGTCCACGGGCGTGTAGGTGGTAGTGTCCCATGTGGGCAGGTGGTCGTTGGCGAAGTCCGAGTCGGCCTCGTAGTAGTAGAGGTTGAAGGTCTCCTTGCACTGCTGCAGGCTGGACGGGTCCGCGTGCTCCGTGCACTGGCGCATGGTGAAGTTGATCTCGATCTGCAGGCTCTTGGCTCCGCGCCGCTCGATGAAGGGCGTGCGGACCCAGCTGTTGACGCCCGCCACCGTCACGTCGCACGCGGTGTAGATGTAGAGCGAGCCCAGCTCTGGCGAGTTGTAGGAGAAGGAGCTCCACTGCAGAGAGAGAAAAAGATGGGAGAGGGATTAGAAACGGTTTCCAAACGCTGAATGGATGGAGTGCTGAATATCAGAGATGCACAAGTAAACAGAATATAACAACACCAACAACAACAACCGCTAGGAGATAAGGACGCAACAGCACATTAAAAAACACGTTATGCACACCTTTCCTAATGCTTAAAACTTAGGTTCTAAGTTGCATCTTTTTCGACAAAAAACTGTGTAAAACGTAAGGAAAGCAAACGATCTTTCACAAATCAGAGCGAGCATTCACTCCCTTCCCACCCCTTGCCTCATTTCAGGAGCGTTTTCACGACGACACGAGATAAAGGCGTTTATCGTCATGCCTGTTACAGCTTTCTACAGCCTCAACAATACGCCATTCACAATACCAACACTGACAAGGCATGCGATGTTTTGCAACATCAGGAGCACACGAAGAAAGACTTTGCCGAAACACAACACGGGTGCGGCCTCCGCAAGTCTTTAGAGGTAAAAGAATATGTGACACAACAACTACATTTGCAGATTACGACGGGATTACTCGGGGTACAAACAATCGCATTACAAGATTTCCTCCGTGCGCTTCTGTGTAGGTACATGTCAAAGCAAGACAAGAACTAGAATCCAAAAAAAAAAGGTTACCGTGTTTTGAACACGGAGTTAACACTGCAAAGAGATTGGGAGCGAGCTAGCGAACGAGAGAGAGAAGAGATTGGGAGCGAGCGAGCGAGCGAGAGAGAGAGAGAGAGAGAGAGAGAGAGAGAGAGAGAGAGAGAGAGAGAGAGAGAGAGAGAGAGAGAGAGAGAGAGTGTGTGTAATCTCCAGTGGCACCAACTGAAACTCTTTTGAAAATTTAATCAGACGGTAACATTCTACACGAGCTCTTATTTCCCAGACTGTGTACATCAGAGCGAAATGCTGTCACCATAACATTTCCGTCATTCCTTCATGACAACGACCACCCACAAGGAGCAAATAGGGAGCAGTTGATTAACACGGATGGCAGGGGTGGTGGTAGTGGGGGTGGCGATGAGCAAACGAAAGATGTGTCAAAGGGTCAGGGATCCACTAGGAGGGTTGGGGAAAAGGCGAGAGCTCCGGCACGTCCCTGGCTAAGCCTGAACCCCAAAACCCTCCCTAGGGGCTGGCGGTCATTTGTCACTGTCCAGTCCCCTGACCTGTTGCCACGTCGGCTCCAGAGCGAGAGGTGGTCAGTCTTCCCGCCTTCGAGAAACCATTGGTCACGACGCCGCCACCCACGAGATACATGATGTCTGAATACATCAGTCAAGGCAGGGACTTCGGTCAGCTATCTCTACAGCACGTGAGCTTCGCCTGCCCCATCCAATCGCGCGGGCTTGACCCCAACTCATTAACATGCATTCCAATTAGTTGTAGGTGATTAAGGTCATTAATCCCCGCCAGCGGTTCCTGTCAGGACGTGAGGCGGACTTCCAGCGGAGCCCCCTCCCAGCACTGTCCGTGTTCCCAGGCTTCATTAGGGCCAGGGGCCAGCAGAAGAGACCAGGGCCTGATGAAGGGACAAGAGGCGGCGGCCAGCCACTGACAGACATGGGGGGGGGGGGCTTGATGGAGGAAGCAAGGAGATGACTTCGACAAGACAGAACAGGACATCATGATTCATGGGTCGTGGGGTCGAAGCATCGTCATTGTTCCTACACAGAGACTGAGACGTCAAATGCAAACGAACCCACTGTGACCTCCCTTAACTTGGGGTGGGCTATTGCATCTTTGACAGAAACATCCAGTCCAATAAACACCACTCGTCTTTTATTGAACTACAGTGTAACTAAAAATGTTTCCCCACATGCCATTATGGAGTGCAAGGTTGATCCCCACTCACTGGAGCAAACTTCTACATAAAGTAATGAGGTGGCGAAACCTTATAGAGACATTGTTTTCCAAAGTGACGACATAACCAATTCAAAATCCATGACATAACCATATTAAGACCCACGATACGACAGAAATGGAACCTCCATTGTTTAAAAAGATGTATATTCTTCAGCCACGCTACATGACCCAGCATTAGGTTCACTCAAAGAGGCGTGACTTACAATTCTTTCCGGTGGTGGAAAGGCAGCATTGTAGTGAGGAGACGGGGCTGAACATGAAATACAACATTACAAGGTAGTGACAGAGACGGGGGGAATGGTGCACTGCCCATTCAGAGTCAAATCGTCCTCTCCGCAGCCTCTACCTGCCACCCAGCCTCTAGGAACACCTTCAACAGCCACTCGCCGCTCAGCGTTGTTTATCGCCCTGCCGCTTCGGTGGCGGGCAGCACTTAGGCTGGTCGTAACTTGCCGCCATGACAGAGTTAGTGCACTTGAAAAGCAGACCACCCCACACGTACACAGTCCATCATCGAAAGAGTTGAAGTAGTTCACAATGCTTTGTGAATGGCCGCTTATCCCATGCCCACGACCCTGAACAGGCAACGACGGATCACGTTTACTCCTTTGTCGAAACAACCACAGAAAGTAAGGCAGCAAGGTAACACAAAAATCCATGGCTGCATAAAAATCGCACGATCACCGAGCAGAAGAGCATGTCGATAAATTTTAAAGACTACAATCGAACGCATTTAATTGGCATCCGAACAAGGACGTAAACGGCTGCACAAGAAAGAAAAGTCGAGTCAATTTGTAAGAGACGCAGCCTTCCAAGACATGCAGGATGAAGACATGTGCAGAAAATAACTGTTGGCCAAACCATGTCAATTAATTTTCCTTTCAGACGCTCCCCTGATTTAGGTCTTCGCCATGTCTGAATCGCAGTCCTCAATGTCAGCCTGAAAAATTTGCCACTATTATAGGGCTCCGTTGGGCTCTCTGTCTCCGTTAGACCTGACAATGTTTTGCAAATTCAATTTTAAAAATTGATTTAATCCTCGCAGGACGACAAGAATGGGCAGCCTGGCCACTCTGCTTATTGAGGCCCCATTGGAAACGCACAGGCTTTCCAAGGAAGAAACATTAGCTCTCGCTCGGGCGGAATTCGAAACCCTCCAAAAATCAGTTTAAATCAAGAGGCAATGGCCACATTAGTTTAATTAAAATCAGGTTAAAGAATGGGGATCTCTATTCACGGCCCCCTCTTGCCGGCAGCGTGCAACGAAAAGCTCTCCCCGAAGTCGCTCCCAGAATCCACTAGAAACAACAAATCAAATTAGTCGCCCGTATGTTCTCTAATCTGCGAGGTGTTGGAAAAGTGGTTAGATCGGCAGCGTCACTGCAGCATAAAGAGAAAATTCAAGGATTATTGTGATTCCAGATGAGTCAGTCCAGTCGCATCTATATAGTTTAGAGTAGGTTTAAATGCTGCTGGAAAACAGACCTACTGAAGTGGAACCAATGGTGACCCACTCTCCAGGTTCGCAGCATTTACATTACCGATTTAATAAATACGGACTACTTTCCAAATATTGTTAGCCAGAATGGATGGAGTCATTTCTTTCTTTCATTCAGAGCAATAAAGTCTACATCCAGAGCTGTCTTTCTCACGACGTCTGTGTACCGGACTAAGGGCCAACATCAGAAAACCGAACGGGAGCACAGCTTAGCGACAGCTCTGCTAAGGACACCTACATCTCCATGGTACCTGTCTGCCAAGCCAGCACAACACTCAATTTCGCGGCTCCGAGGACCGCTCTGTGGCAGCTCAATTTGCCATGGCAGTAGTTCGGCCACTCTTCCCTCAACTCGAACGCTGCCGAGCCTCTGACATCTAGCTGGCGTACCCTATAGCATTCCAGCAGTCGCCCGCCCGTTCGATCATCGGCCATCGATCCACGCTGTCAAAGGAGAAGCCTACGGCCCTTTCAAGGTCGAAGGGTCGCGGGATCAGCGAGGCGCTATGGAGGCAGGCTGGATGAAGGGTGGTGCCAGTGGTGGGGGTGGGAGTGGGAGTTCACTTGATGGAGGAATTGAGTTGTGGAGGCAGTGGGGTAGGTAGTGCATGTAGCGATTGTGGATAAAACATTGACGGTATCAAGACAGAGTTCTTGCATGAGCCTGCATGCAGGCAGGGAATATCTCTTGTGACATTCTGCATTCTGACTTAGTGTCGTGAGAGACCTGTGTACAGAAAAATGTTGTGAAATTTATATACCAGCGAATGAGTGTCAAACATTATTTAAGATGGTAAAGTTATGAACGTAAAATCATTCCCATAATTTACGAAGTTTTTGCACTCCCCAACTCAGTCACTGCTGATACTTAATGCCTCATCTCAATCAGATTACAAGAGCAGCGCGAGTTGTGGTAAAAGGGAGATTAAACATTGACAACATTTTCTTAGAAAATCCGTAAACACTATTCAGACAAGGGAATCTCTACATTATTTTCATGCATATCGTACAGGAGCCCACATGCACTCTCCCTACAGGCTGGTATGACATTCGATACAAGGAAGCAAGGATGGACGCACCACTTATCAAACACATTGAGGCCGGGACTGTCTGAGAACTGGTACAGATACTCCTTATCCCTGACTCGCCGTCAGCGCTGCACCGGACGCAGAGCAAACCCAC
The DNA here is from genome assembly GCA_034096865.1 of Theodoxus fluviatilis. Classification (NCBI taxonomy): domain Eukaryota; kingdom Metazoa; phylum Mollusca; class Gastropoda; order Cycloneritida; family Neritidae; genus Theodoxus; species Theodoxus fluviatilis. Next base: position 82,391 of record JAWQFJ010002693.1, on the reverse strand, counting down.
AAAGAAGGAAATGGCCGGTCCTGTTCCCTCAACACGGGCACCGGGCAACCAGGACGTCACTTGTCAGGTACACGCTGAAGCCACGATTCAGCTCGTAACGGCCTCTCGAGGGGTCGACATTGCTAACAACACCCGTGACGACGAGGATGAGGAGGCTAGCGAAGAGTGGCGGGACGACACCTGTCGCCTCAGTAATCGCCCCCTCGGTCCTCGTCCTCCTTGCCCTGCTTGGAGGGATGACATCGCGGCGAGCTCTGCCTAATGCCCTTGTTGTGGCGACAGGGGCCTGGCTAATACCCGCCTTGTTCACACAGGACGGTGTCCGCAATCAGTCCCTCGTTAGATGGCATTAGCTCTGTTGACAATGTCGAAACACGCTATCATTTCTACGGCTACAGCCACAACCACGTCACACTCTGTCACGCTTTACATCCAAACCAACCTAGCAGCCTCTTCTCGCCCCCTCTTCCCTGCCTCTACCCACTATGCCACTCTCCACTCTCTCATCTCTGTGGATGCACATGTTCCTGATGGTGACTATGGCCTACTCCGTTGGGGTGATGGGACCACGGAGCTATGATAGTATAATATATAGCTCAGTGGGTGGGACCGGTGATGAAGTGGGACTTCCGGAAAGTGGAAAGTGCGAAGATGGGAAGAGGGAAAAAGCGCACTACCATCTGGTTTGATGTTCGTCACGAGGCCATGACGATTGACTAGTATGGGCAAGAGAACTTTGCCTCTAGCAAATAGCCACCAGGTGCTCCACAGAGGAAGGCCACCACAAAGAATAAAGAAAATGCGTGGATAGTTTTTATTTGAGGTCATGGAGAGTCGTGCGGGAGCACAAAGAGTGAATTGCTGTGATATTTTCAGCTGTCCCACCTTTCCGCTACAGCAGAACTGGGATGCAGTCGATGACAATGACAATGACAATGACGGCGACGACAATGAAAACGCTGTATTGTTGGTAGGTTCTGGAGCTACTTACGAGTCTACTTCGTAAGTGTTTTGCGCTTTTCAGAAGTTTTTTTCCTCAGAAGTCTTCAAAGCCCATCGCTCGGCCCAGAATCGTCCGGCCTTCCAACATCACTGATCTGTACCACTGCCTGGGGAGGACCACAAGGCACAGAGCGAAAATCCGTGCCCAAGTTCCCTTTCCCCGTCCCCCTGACGAGGTGAGTGGAGGGTGGGGAGAATTTGGAGGCTTTGTAATTCGATTTGTCGCTTGCCCACGCACCCATCGCCTCCCACATAGTAACTGAATTTTCGAGGTGTCACTTCAGAAGGGAGTTGTGCAAATTCCTGCACAGGCCGTTCGTGCGTCAATTTTCCTGATTAAATGGAGAAGGCCAGGTCTTCTGGTTCGCTGGACCAATTCAGGACGCTGAAAGACCTCCGGACACAGCAGGAAATGAGAGGCTCACATGATTTCTCCCCTCCGCGGCCGAAACGTGTAGGCTGCCCTGGTTGCTGCTACCTCTACTGCCGTCAGCCAGAAAGAAAGGGCAAGAAAGGGGAGAAAACAAATCCCTATAAAAGAGTTGCGTTTCTCTTTCGATCCTTTCTGAGAAATGCAAGTGCCTCCCAATCTTGGTACAAACTGGTTCCTTTAATAAGTCACATTGCTCGGAAACCTAAGTTTTATTGCGGAGCAAAATCAACTCATTTAAATCTGCACAAACATAAACGAAAAAAGTTAAGACCCATAAAAAGAGCAAAAGCTTGCAGCAATGAAAGTGATTCATCAAATATCCGATCAGGAATAATTCTTCAAGTTGATTCTAGCTTATTAAACATAAAAGTATGTTTATGTATACCGCTATTAAACATTTCATCAGACCGTTTGTATCACTGCTAGTGGGATGACAGTAGAAAAAAGAGGGGAAGAATGGAAAGGAACGTTTGCAGACTAAAATAATTGGGACTACACGAGATTGTATGAGTAAACGATGGAGATAGACAAGGATGCGATGGAAACGTGAAGGGAAGTCGATGCAGGATAAAGTTGAGACAGTACACGATGGGAATGCGTGAGGCAGGTGACGCGGTTACAGATCTCCATCACACTGGGGATGCGGGAAGCGAGGGAGGGTTAGTCGGCACTGGAGGAGGCTGCCGACTCCGCTCCAGGGACAGCCCGGGCCAGCTCAGATCTAACTTCACCACCCTTGTCAGCTTCTTCGATTGCAGCGCGGCGCCTCGCGTGCCAGGGGACCATGGGCGCGCCAATCTCCACTAGCATTGATTGGGAAGCGTGTTTCTCTAACAACACCCGCGCCCCAATCCCGAGCCCGGGCCAGGCTGGCAAGCAAGGGCCCAGGCATTAGGAGGGCCGTGGCGGCCACACACCCCGGGGCCAAATTACCGTCCAGACTCCTTCCTTGCAGGCCCCAGGCGCTGATTGAGGGGCCACGTTTTCCTGTATTGATCTCTCCAGTTGCATCACAACCAAGTCTCCACCCCGCCCGCACAAAGAGCGGCGCGCCGGGCGGCGTAGATCCGCGGGCCGAGAGCTGGCGGCGTCAATAGCAGCACGGCAAGGGAAGAAGAAAAGCTGGAGAGAGAGGGCGGGAGAGAGAGGGAGGGAGAGAGAGAGAGAGAGAGAGAGAGAGAGAGAGAGAGAGAGAGAGAGAGAGAGAGAGAGAGAGAGAGAGAGAGAGAGAGAGAGAGAGAGAGAGAGAGAGAGAGAGAGAGAGAGAGAGAGAGAGAGCATGCGCACTTCCTATCAGCTACTCCGGTTGCCCGGAACTGCATGCCATCATCCAGTGGGGATTAGCGATGGCGGCTGAGGTGCTGGGCCTTCATCCCCACTACAAATTAAGGGAGACGTACTGGCCGTGCAACTGCAAGGGCAAGCATGAGGTGAGAGCCCAACTTCCTGGAGTAATAAGATTACTAGACGTGGAATGAGATGTGGGCGCCAGCGGTGGGCCACTGGGTCACTGCCAGCATATTGCTTTGTCAAAGAGCGGTCCATAAAGAACAGTTGCGGCTGCAGGGGTAATTCTCCAGGGACAAACATGTAATTTGTATGACCGTGTCCTTTCTCTCTGGATTCCTCGGACCTCGTCAGTTCCGTTATCAGTTGTTCTTCCTCTATATCCTCGTGCCTACTTCGCTCCCTACCTCCCCCTCTCTATTGTCTTTGCTTCTTCGGCACAACTTTTTCCACGCTCCTCTTTTCTTTATTGGAGTTTAGAAGTAAGTCTACTTACGTCGACGAGTTATGTTAGTTTTCGACTGGGTTAATGCATTGCCTTTTCCCCGCGGACTCCTTTCCACAAATGAATCACTCTGCAGTTCCTAAAGAAACTCTGCAAATCGGAACTAAATGTTCCCTGATGACGAGGCTTTACTCCAAAGAAGCGTTTCCACTGCAGTGGATCTTCTTATTGCAGCATAGACACGGAAGGATGCAATCTCTACCATTCCGCCAGCTCCAAAAACCGAAGATCGATCCCAGTCAAACTGAGGAAATGAACACGTCTTCTTGTGCAAGAATCCCCGGAGCTGTCTGGGCGCTAGAGAAGTCGCCCCACTCTTCGCAGAGCTACTCCCAGGAGAAGGCCTTTCAGCCCACTGCTGTCACTTCACCATGGCCACTGAGGCCGTGTCACCCCCATTAGGTGATCAACGTCTAACCATTTGCAACTTCCTCTCCGCCTGCCTTTCGATAATTCTTTTTTCGGGACCTGTCTCGGCTGGCCAAAGCACTTACTGCTTGGCTCTAACCCGGTGCGCCCGAGGGGGAAGCTGCTCCTGAGATCTGCGGCTTTTCCAGAAAGGCTCTCGGTTTGTCAGACGTGGAGGGTTTGACAGATCCTCAACGTCCCGGCAACTGCGCAGTTCCAACGCTGGTTCTCTCTCTCTTCCCATGTTTTCTCCTCTCTCCGTCTCCCCACTATCATCTCGCTGCCTAGGGTCTTCTCACAGAGAGGTTTCCTTGGTGACAGTTTCACTCCCATCATTCCCAAGGACCGGAAGTCGTGCGAGGAGTGTCCGTCGAGCCGCAAGGCCTGACGGTTTGGGACACTTCCGGTCCCAATGGCGCCACGCTGGTCATCGATTGGTCATGTGACCGCTTTAACTTTGCGCACTTACTTCAAAAGACCTGCCCCCGTACAACGCAGAAAAGTTTGCCTATTTTCTCACGCGCCTCTTCAAGAAGCGATCGTCACGGTGCTTCAGTTGAACAGTTTCACCTCAGCGTACTCATTATCTACGAGTTTCTCCATTCAACAGGCGCGTCTTGCTTCCGCGAGTCTTTCACAATAGATTTACTCTAGGCGTTTTTCACAGAAGTTAAGAGGGCCTCTCGCAGACTTCTGTGACAGCTGTTTATACACATTTGAAAAATACCTCCCTGCAGACGAGAAATTCAAGCATGAAAATGGCTGCGGTTTTACAGATTAGAGGCGAGATGGAGAAATCTCGGCATAAAAAAGCGAGATTTCTCCACCGAACGACCCCTTACTGTAATTGCTCCCCACTGGGTTTTTGATTCGAATTTTTCCCTTCTCTTCCTCGGAGAAACAAGGGGTCTGGCACATATAGCACAGCATAGATCTCCGTTGCATGCAAATATGAAGAGAATATATATGTTCTCGTGAGAAAAATCCAAGAGGATTAGACCTTACCCATTTCTTCCGCTAATGTTACGTAATTTCATCGTACCGTCTCTAGAGGAATGCATAATGCCATGAGTCATCACAATGTCAGGAAAACAAATTTCACTAAAATAGGGACTTTTTTCGATTGTGCATTTTCCCTTTTTTTGTTCTAACACTTCCTCAAAGAAATTTGAAGGAAACGTCCTTACTAAATAACACACTTTGAAATCATACTGAAATGGCCAAGGAACCATTTGCTAACAGATAAAGGGGCCTTAGCATTTTACAGAGGAACACTCTTTCAAATCGGAGGGAGACTGCTGAAGCAGGCAATGAAGATTGAAGCGCTAAGCAGACCATTCCGATGATCAGACGACCGCAATTGTATCTGAGCAGTCATGCTCATTATAACAAGTGTCCCCCGGCCACAAAACCGACGCGGACGACCGAAGGCAATTGGGCCCCCTGGATGATTCAAGAATCAGGCAGGGGAGTGATTAATCAAGCCAGGATTGAAAGCCCATTAGAGGCACGAGACCAGATCACTGATGCAGACGTGGCATGACGTCATCGGCACTGCCATGATCTGATGTTGCTTTCCCTAGCCTCCCTCTCTTCATCCCAAACCCACCACAGTGCCCGCCCCCACCAACCCCCCCACCTCACCCTCAACGTCCCATCCGTCCGCACCAACTCCACCTCACCTCTCATCCCCTAACTCCAAATCACGCCCCTTCCACCACGCAACTTCTGTTACCCTCCTTCTTCCCCTTCTTCGTACACAGGACTCCACTTCCCTGAGAATATCACAGCTCCTTTGCCATCAACACCCTAGACACACCTTGATGGCATTCTCCCTCGGGGTCAATTCTTCAAGAGCTAACCATCTCGCACTTTGCAACTACTGGCACTTGGATTTGATAAGTTTCACTGGCACCTACAGCAGTGATGAGAACAAGGTTATAAATTCAACGGCGTTCGTCTACATCCGCGGGCGAAGTAATATGACAAATCGCGCCAGTAAAAACACGAACCATAACCAACCCATATAATACACAAAGGCACCATCGCACATTGTCTCCATTGCTTATTTCAAAAGGTCACAATCATGTTTCATCTGTCACCTCTAATCTATACGGATACAAGATTACTAACTAGCGTGACGTGTTAGGTGATAAGTACCCAGAAGCCACAAAAAGACACTCTAAATACTCCACATTTTCACTCACAATTCACGCCAAAAAGTCACGCGTCTCTCTAACTCGAGAGTCTTTTCTAATAGCCCCTGTCCTCGACGCCGCAAAAGAGGCCCTCGAGTTCGGGAAGGGGAGTTTGGAGAAGTGAGGGGAGGGGAGGGGGAGGGGGATGGGCGGGGGAAGAGTGGGGTGGTTTGAGGGTGGGACGAGGGTGGGGTGAGGAGAGCGAAGGAATTCATCATGAGAGGCGTCCCTGATTGCATGATTAAGTGTCAGCCCTCCGTGACATCACGAAAAGAGGGAAATGGGACGAGGGAGTACGGTGATCAGACAGGGAAGGGGACTGAGGAGGGTTGGGGGGGTGGGAGCTTCGGCCGTTAGTTCGGGAGGATGATGGAGCTAGAGAGAAAAGAGAGCCAGAGATGATGGAAGGAGAAATTGAAACAGAGAAGTAGAGAGACGTGGGGTAATGGCGTTGGAGTGGGGGTGGGGGTGGGGGACGGGAGGTACTGGTGGTGAGGGTGGGGGGTGGTTGAAGGAGAGGAGACGGAAGAAGACAGGGACACGGCTGCATGCCTCAATTAATCATCAAGTGTCAGAGGCGTTTGCTTGCCCCGTCTCCCACACCAGACGTCAATTATTCGGGAATCAGCCGCCCAGATTACAACGGTCTTCGTGAACGGCCAGAAGCCCGGTCCAGCCCCAGACGCCGGGCTGACAGCTCATTAAAATTCATAAATGATTGTTGCTGGAGGGGCAAAACACAAAGACGCCCCGTGTTAATTTCTGCCACCGCCGGCCAAACATCGTTAGTGCCAGGAGGCGATGGGAGTCCATTCGGGATCAGCTTTGACAGGGACGGACGAAAAAAAAAGAAAATGAGGGCCCATGCTCATCTCAGAAATGTCGTGCTTCATTTTGTTGTCTTTTTGCATTCCGCAAATTAGGGTCTTACGGGGATGAAGGAAAGAAAGAAAAAAACTCCCGGCGAGAGACGAAGAAGAAACGCAATGCGAGAATTTGCCTTTTCAACATCAAAATGATTTCTTTGGTTTTCTGACACCTATCTCAATCGCCATGCGTGCTCTCCATCACATTTCTAAACGAGTTAATCATATCAAATCATATCACTACTCAAAATACTGGTTTTCTATCTGCAATGTTGTTCCAAAACAAAAAACGAATCTCGAAAATGTATTTCGTGGACTTTCCATCTCGGTGCAGATCTAGGCGTAAAGCGTCGCACCTAGAGGAAAAAGAAGGAAAAAGAAAAAAAAAGCCACGAAAAGCTTTTCTCGCTTCCGTCCAACTCGCACTGCAGTGCCGCTGGGATACCTCTAAGCCCCCTGGGTCGAGGAACATTGTCTCGTTTTTCGCTTGACTGGCGCATGGAACTGAGCTGAAGGAAAAACATGATGAAGAGGCCGAGTTGGAACATGGCGTGGCGCAGCGCTCCTTCCCCAAGCACCATACCCTGGTTCCATCATCTCCCAGGACAGAACCAGGGTGAAAGGTCAGACTCAATGATGACGAATGTCCTTGTCTGGTCTGGGGACGAGGGGAAAGGGAGAGAGGGTAGCGGCTTTCCGTTGGAGTGATGGGAACAATCATAGCGAGCCATGCACCGTGGAGACGCAAAGCTGCGCGTGAGTGCGTGTGTGTGAGCGTGTGTGTGTGTGCGTGTGCGTGCGTGTGTGTGCGTGCGTGTGTGTGTGTGTGTGTGTGTCAGAGTGAGTGAGTGAGTGAGTGAGTGAGAGAGAGAGAGAGAGAGAGAGAGAGAGAGAGAGAGAGAGAGAGAGAGAGAGAGAGAGAACAAGGATCTACATTCTCAACTTTGCCCCCTCAAAGTCAAGTACAGCAGTATAAATGCCAAACTATCCATGTAGGCGGTTATCATTTCAACGGCTATGTACGGGCTACAGATTAAGAAAACTTGGACGGGCTTCTTCCTGAAAACATCTTCGTTCAACAGCATTGCCTGTCTGCTTGGCTTCCGGCATCCGACAGGGAGGCGGGAAGAGACCAAAAGGAGTGAGCAAACGGCTGCATTTAGCAGTGTTCAGCGAGCTCTTGCCTTATCTACACTCGCCTCGCCTTAAACACAGACACGCTAGGAAAAAATGTGCAAAGCCAATGTTGGATACTCCAGTCAGCTGCTGGAATGTTTACTTGCATCTCTCTCTCTCTCTCTCTCTCTCTCTCTCTCTCTCTCTCTCTCTCTCTCTCACACACACACACACACACACCACCACCACCACTTCGAACCGCAAGAGCTTCATTCCATCACAATCAATCCAATTTTTCCTGAAAAGGAGCATCCACGACTGCACTTTTTCAAAGGCAACGCCATCCAACCGACCCTAGGCCAAAACAAGGACAGGACGCGCTGACTTTCGAGTTGCTGTTGTGATAAACGACCGAGTTCAAGCAGCAACGCAGCAGTAATTGCTTCCCTAACCGAGCCCGTTTTCAGACCGCCAGGGAGCAATCCAGGACGAAAGGAGAAGTGATGTCGGCAGTGCGTACCCGCTTGAACTCCAGCCTGGAGTTGCGGATGAACATTTTTCCCGGGGCCTTTTTCGGGCGCGCCGGATTTTCGATCAGCGTGGTCTTCCTGCAGTCGGGAATATGCCTCACTTGGCAGCCAGAATCAGGCACCACAGCAGGGGTATGCATACAAACGCAACCCTTGCTCCATCGCCTGCCCAAGTCGAGTGTTACATGCACCACACGAAGAGAATGGATGGATGGATTTAGTTTAAGCGCCTATCAGCCTTGTAGCAGGAAGGGAATACAATGACCCTGCGGGTTCCGCTTTTCTCTTCGGTAAAAAGAAGTATTAAAATGTTGAAACTCATGTCCCTCTGCAATGCGGGAGTAAACCGAGAAAAGAATGAACATTTTACGTCACAAACCAATGTACACCCCCCCCCCCCCCCCAAAGACATCAAATGAACGAAGAGAAACCAGTGTGTATTTGTGCTTTCAGGAAGTAATTCTATCGAATGAAACGAAACGACGAGCTTCCGTTCCTGAACGAGGCGAGGTTTAGTCCACGTCAGGGGTCAGGGGTCGAGACAGAAGGAATCTGGTCAAACGAGCTTTGGTAAAAAATGAAACAGTGGAGGCGAGGGGGCTTCCGCCATGCCTGGCGACGGAGGTATCTCCAAATCGATTGTGTTGCGTTCTCTCTACCGCCAGTCCTGCTTTTTCCCTCCCCGCTGTCTCGAGAGGGTTGTAAAGGGGGACAACTCTCAGTGAGTGGTGCATCAGTCACCTGCTGCCCTAAACACAGAGTGTAGCGATTTTGGGGTGTGTGATTGTGTGTGTGTGTGCGCGCGCGCGTGTATGTGAGAGAGATAGAGAGAGAGAGAGATAGAGAGAGAGAGAGAGAGAGAGAGAGGGTGCGTGCGTGCGTGCGTGCGTGCGTGCGTGTGTGTGTGTGTGTGTGTGTGTGAGAGAGAGAGAGAGAGAGAGAGAGAGAGAGAGAGAGAGAGAGAGAGAGAGAGAGAGTGAGAGTTAGTGCGAATGTGTAAGAGTGCACTCCCTTGTTCATAAGAGTTATAGAAATTTGGGCACTCGCCACGAAAAGAAAGGTCATGGGAATGCACATGCCTGCTGTTGATTTCATTTATTCTTCCCTATCGCTATGGGGAAATAGTGAAAACGATATCACAGCACACTAGCTCTAAGCAGACTGCAGGCCATGCCACAGAGGGGAGTGATTGCAGGCCAATGTGAGTTATCATCTGCTGGACGCTATCAGGCAGACACACTCCAGACGCCCTCCCATTCTTATCCTCGCTAACGATCCTTGCAGACACTGCAGTCTGCTGGCCGCCAGCCGTCAGGGTCCACCATGCAATCATCGCGTCCCACTTCCATCCGAGAAGTCTCGGTTTGCAGACTGATCAGAATGATCGCCGTCTCACATTTCCAAGTTCAAATCTGTAACAGGCACATCACGGTACCGTTTGGGTGGAGGCATTGGCAGCCATTACGCAAAAACCGCTACAGTCATCCAGAGGTGAAGTAGGAAGGAGGAGAGGTGGGGGAAATGAGAAAGGAGAGGAGGATGCAGAAAATGTGACACGTATATGAAGACAGGTGCTGGAGATTATTTCACACAGATGACAAAAATCGACAGGACACCGCCGAGGAAAATTCTGCTTCGCTTGAAGAGGGAACTAGAAAAGGTAAAAGTCTGCAAACATAGCAAGAAACGTGAGAAGAAAGAGTTAATTACATGTACTTTATTCATTCATTTTTCCACTTTTCCATTTGCACACAGAATTTCCATTTGTCTATTCAACAGACGTACGTGAATGCACGATCTACACACAGCACAACAGCTCGATAAATGTCAAGACTCCCCATCCATGTAAGGCCAGTGCCGCCTTCACAAACCCCAGGCATTTCTTCTTGGCATTTCCAAGAGCAGCATTCTGACTCCAGTGGGTCAATCTGATCCTTCAGACAGCCATAGGAGTGCGGCCTTCAGGCAGCTCAAGAACCGCCACTGCATAACTCTGCCCTCTCCAGATCCACACTTGCTGGGGACCAGGCGGACTTCACACTTGCTGCCGGGGCATTACAGAGCCATAAACACGCATGCGCCACCAGGCCTGTGCACTGCTTCCTTATCCGCTCTCGATAAACACATTGTAAATTCTGCCTTAAGGCGGCCAGGCGGTTGGGAGTGATCTCCCCCTTCCTCTTCCCGCCTTTTCGCCTCTAGCTTTCTCCCACGTCGACAGCGCATGTACACAGCAGAGCGTCGGCGTGTGAGAAAAACCAAGTAGGAGGGTGAAAAAAAGACCCCAACACACGCTGAAGAGATAAAGGAGATAAGGTAATCACGTGTTTCCAGGGAGGCCACTTTTTCTCTCCTATTTAAAATCAGGTTCTATTATAAAGCGCGACAGCGACTGCCAAGTGGACTCCTGACCGACTAACCATGGAGTCCTGCTCACAAGGCGACAAAAAAAGAGAACAGAGACGGAAATAACATATTAGAAGTTAAAAATAAAACAACGAAATGGGTCTGATGGAAAAACAGCGAAAGAAACCGAGTAGATGATGATAGCGAGAAGAAAACAAGTTACAGGGTGACACAAAAAAAGTATCATCACCTAAACTTGAATAACTTTTGAAATATTCCATCAATTCTTTTAATTTTTTCAATTAATCAAGAAGAAGCCTTGCTCTGTGAGTGCACCAAAGTAGAACTTCGAGATGCCTTGGACCACTGAGCAAAAGACATTTATAGTCGAGGCATATTTTCGACTGAAGTCTATTCATGCAGCTCAGCTGCAATTCAGACAACGGTTCGAGTGTCGGGAATTTCCTCTCCACAGGACGATCTACAGTTGGGTCAACAAGTTCAGAACCCATGGGACTGTGCTAAACCTAAATGGTAAAGACACTAACAGACAATCACACTCTGGACGACCAAAATCATCAAGGATACCACCCAACGTTGCTGCAGTCAGACTCTGTTGCCCGCAGCCCAAGCAAGTCTGTGCGTCGTCGAAGTCAAGATCTTGGAATCAACCGGGAGTCCGTGAGGAGAATTTTGATCTCAGAACTCCACTTGTATCCTTACAGAATACAGATTAAACAAAAGCTTACACCTGAAGACATGAGGAAGCGAGGGATGGCTACGGCAGCGTTTCCCTGACCGACTGATCAGCCGCAGATGTGACCCAGAGTGGTCGCCGCATTCACCGGACTTGAACCCCCCAGATTTTTATCTGTGGGGATACCTAAAGGACAGGGTGTATGTAAACATCCCCCAGACCATCCCAGACCTGAAGGCAGCAATCACAGCAGCCATAAGAGCGATCCCAAGGGAGGAGTGCGAGAGGGTCCAAGTGTGTTTGCAGCACCAGGGGGCACACTTGGAGCACATTTTGGATCGCCAGTGACACAGAGAGTTTTTGAAGTACAGATGTGAAACTTTAGGGATGTCTGCTACATACACTTGACCTAATGTCACCAAAGTTTTGTGTAGATCTGAGTAAAATTACGAAAGTTATTCGAATTTTGGTGATGATACTTTTTGTGTCACCCTGTATATATAAAGACATGAGCAGTATTGAAGTATTAGCAGGGATTCAGGGATTGGGAGGTTGGGGAGGGGGGTGGGGGTGGGGGAGGGGGTAAGGGATGGGGGTGAGGGTGAGCGTGAGATCTTTCTTCCCCCAGGGGCTGCGTGGCAGGAATAAGAGTCGGGGAAGGGGTTGGGGGGGATGGGGGGTGGGGGGATGGGGGTGGGGAGACAGGGACCTACTTGAGGTAGCGACCAGTAGACCTGTCCCGACACCTCCGCCCAGAGACCGTAAGTAACGTGACAGGTGTTACAACTTGGCTTTCAGTCACGATCACCTATTTGGCAAGCCACAAATCCATGCACCTTGTTCGATTTCTCTCTTAGTCGGGACAGAGGGAAAGCGATGGACGATATCAAACAGAAAGCGATGAAAAGAAAGCGCAGGTTTTGATACTTTAAGTTAAATGCAAATGGAATTTCCACCTTTCCCACAACGAAAATATGGTAGACGTAAATCAGAAAAAAGCAAGAAGCAACACACACACAGGGTATGCATCTAATCGACACAGACGAGAAACTGTACAGTGTCTTTTGCTTGCCTACGCAAAAATACATTTCGCTGAAGACGAAAGCTCCACCTTGATCAATCCAATCGAAAAGCGCTCGACTCCTCCAAGCATCGAAGAAAGCATCGATCAGTCAGGACTATATAGGGTTGGGCGAGGTGGGATAGGGCGAGACTAAATGAAAAAATAAAGAAACGAACTAACGCTCAAAAAAATGAATAAATGGAGTGGCCACGCTATTTCAAACCAATGACATAAATCACTACAGTTTGAATTGGAGCACGTCACGATTTTCCTGCTTATTCGCCATTAAAGAATCGCGTACAGAGACGCGGTGGGTCCATTATTCCCCCCAACCTACAGGGGATGGGGGTGGAGCGAGATGGGACAGACAGAAGGGCCAGCACCTCCTTCATTGCCACTGCAGGGAAAGGGCAGAGGCACCAGAGCATCGCGCCTCAAGGCTGTAAATCGCAGGACAGTGCCCCGAGGCGTACTGCCGTCAAAGTCCTGGGTAAATCTTCCCTCGTCCCAATAAGGCGTTTACGAGGCCGACAAGCGGAGTGAGCGACTTGAGCTGGGGCCACATCACACAACTTCGACCTGTCAAGGGAGGTAATTTGTCCCTCCCCGACAGGGTCTACGCCAGGCCGGGATGGCAGCCTGCAATCTCAGGACTGCATTTGGGGGGTCGGTACCACAGCCTCTTTTGATGGCCAGCCTTTTGCCCCAACGTGGCGTCTGTTGACTTATTGCTGGCCAGGTCACAGCGGCGCCTCCAGTTTAAGACTGAAATACAGGCAATAGGTCGTGAAGTATTTTTTCGCCCTTTCTTTCGACTCACCCGATCTGTTTATGGGTTCAAAAGATCTGTCGGTTTGGCGGAGGAGAAACGTAATATAGTAGTCATACAAGTATCCCCGCGAGTCAACTTCGACCCGGAGTGGAGAGAGTGAGGTCGGCGAGATCGCTAGAATGATAACCTCAAAAAGGGGACAGGGTTAGAAAAAGTAGTGTACAGGGAAGACACTGCGATAAAACGAGGGGGGAAAATCATAAATAAATGTCAATGAAGAAGTGCACAGTTGGAAGTGCATCCCCGCACGGTGTGTATGAACGTGAATATGCGTGCATGAGAGCGCGCGTGTGCTCATATGTGTGTGTGTGTGTGTGTGTGTGTGATGTTTTATTTTCGTGCGTACATGTGTATATGATATCATGACAATTATGTGTACAGGAAATTACACACATGGGCGTCATGACGCACAGAAACGCAGCCATCCACACTGCGACGGAGAGAAGGGGAGGAAATAAACGTAGGTGGGATCGTCTTGAGTCTAGAGCAAACGCCATACAGCAAATCCCTGCCTCGTGACACAATCCTAGGCGACGTTCTGCCTAAGCCCCAATCTAACACCTTTAATGCGAAAAACGTGAACGAAGGCGCGTAACAGAACGCACTACTGCAGGACAGCGTCTAAGACTAAAACCCGTAAGAGCCACAGCACAGGCCCAGATCCGTGCCCGGAATGTAGCCATAATGGAATCCAGCCACGCCCTGTCTCGCTTCACGCGCGGAGGAAGCCTGTCATTCCAAACGCAGACAGAAAAAAAAAAGCAAGTGTGGGGCAGAGGCATGAAATGAAGTACATCATAACCATGCTGGCTCACGCGTACAGCTCCTCCTACTTGAGCGGGCAGAGTGAACTTCCTCCCCATGATTCCTGACCCTCACATCACCAAGGCAAGCAAGAGAGATCCCGAACTTGACCCACCACCATGCGGCCATGAAAATCACATCGGAACGATAGGAATTGATCGGTGGCAGTTTCAGGGACCGATCAGCCTTGTAGGGCTATTCTAAGTGCGTGAGACAAACGCAGATACGCACAGGCTACTTGCAGCAACCCCCTGTTAATGGGTACCTGCACCGCCTCTCTTTTGTCTGTCTGCCAACATTTTCGCAAACAAAACGTGCTACGACTACACCTGCTTTCTCCTTGTGTGCTCACCAACCTAGTACGCACCTCCATGCTTGGTACTGCCTGCGTTGCCCTGCTCCTCGTCTCTCTGCTTTTGTGCTTGGTCACTCGCCATCGCCTCATAATTAACTCGAATGCCTGCAGTCCGCCTCTTGTCTAGACTAATCGCCAGTCTGCCTTGCTTGACCTACCGATTCCTTAAGCTCTAGTCTGTCTGGCTGCTTGCCATAAGACTACTGCTCTCCCTGGCTTGCCTGTCATACATGCCCATGGCGGGAGAGCCTGCGGCCACAGCACAACAACACAAAAACCGCTCCTCCCCCCCCCCCTCCCAAATCGACTGATGGCTATAGAAGCCGTATAATGCGTACCCAGAACAGAAGCACTGTAATTCTTGCAAATATTGTAGGCCAGAATGCACAGCTTCGGCTGTCTCGCGACATTTTACAGGAGGGTGGACGGCACAGAGACTGATGCATCTGTTTGCCCGTCACAGAGCAAAAAGCCAATGAAGGCCCAGAAGAAAACACCCGCTGTTTCTGGGATCGGGCTTCCTTTCGCTCCGAAGTCCAGAAACGTACAAAAATGAAAAATCCCCCTCTCATCGTCGATCGCGATGTGCGGAACTTGACGCTATGGAAGCATAATATCACCGTTTATTATATGAAGGTCAGAAAACCGTTATAATCGCAGAGATGAAAAGAACTAAGAGCAAGGTAAAAAATCACAAGGAAACGCTCAGTGAGGAAAAAGGCAGAAGAACTTTACAAAACGCCCCGTTAGACAAAGGTGGTAACTTTGGACACGAAAAAAAGGGACAAAGAAGAGTAGACCCGTGCACCATCCTTCCTACAAAAACTAAAAAAACAACAACAAAATTCCCATCACGAGACGTCGTTCGCAAAGTGGAAGGATGGAGACACACGGGTCATCGTTTCCTGGGCGAGATTCAGACCGCGTAGAGAGGGCTGCGTCGAGGCACCATTAGCGTCACGTCACTGCAGCGTGGCAGGCGGACTTGTTGCGTCGCCTCAAGCGACGGCCATTTGGAAGCTGCACGCCTGGGGGCAAGCACACTGGCCCCCCGGGTCCCACACCTGAATCGCTGCAGGTACAGATAGACACAGGAACTCCACTCTCCACGCTTCATTCATCATCTTTGCCCCATGAAAAAAAATTGCTGTGATTTCATTAGAACCTCACTGTCGAAATGTCTAACATTCATCTTTTTCATCAGCCAGATTTCAATCACGATAACATTTCAGGAGTTCGCCCTCGCCTCTGATGTGAACACTGGCTTGAAAACAATTAACCAACCCATTACAACATGTAGATCCATCTCTAAATGTATGTGATGTGAACACTGGCTTGAAAACTATTCACCAACCCATTACATCATGTGGATCCATCTCTACATGTATTTTCGCCCCCCCCCCCCCCCCCCCCCCCCCCCCCCGACCTTTCACTTGCGTTAACCTTCCGCGCCATCGCACTCCTGTCTACATATCATTCGTAAGCATCCCCCTACCATTGCTTCCGAACTAGTTTTCTATTTCCAGATAGAGAGCTCATTTTTAATGGAGGACACGTGTCAACTAGACATGACTCGCAAACACTGCATTTTCATCGAGCAAGACTACAAACAGAAATCATCTACCACGTCCTCCTGACACGACAGGCGGCCTCTCCACAGTGCAAAGTTGATACGCTGATAATACAACTTCGAACTGTCGTGCTGTCGCTACTGTCGTGCTGTCGCAACTGTCGTGCTGTCGCAACTGTCGTGCTGTCGCTACTGTCGTGCTGTCGCTACTGTCGTGCTGTCGCAACTGTCGTGCTGTCGCAACAAGCAAGAGGACGCGGCCGTCAGCGCATTGGGAGAACTGAGACTCCGAGGAAGCGCCCCAGTGTCCACTGGGATCCTGCGAGTTCTTGGGCGGACCCCCCTGTCTATTGATTGCCAGGGGGGTCCGCCGCCATTAGCCTTGGAGATCAGCTGGCAGGGACTGAGGCACACAGAATGGCGCCGGCCTCTGCCCGAAATTCGTCTCGTCCTGCAAGAGCTCGCCTCAGTGCGTGCATGCGCTTGTGTGTGTGCGTGCATGTGTGTGTGTGTGCGTGTGTGTACGAGTGTGCTCTTGTGCGTGTGTGTGAGTGCGCGTGTGAGCGTGCGCCCGTGCGTTCCGCAAAAGCGCACGCGCGTTATCTCTTGCAGGAGGATACAAGCGCACCTCTCCATTCTCCTCCCGTCAGCATTTGAGGTCTCCTATCGTGACCGCACCGGAAGTTCACAGGGAACAGCCATGGGATGACTGGTCAGCCTTGAAAGGGCTGGTCACTTCTCTCCGCACACTAATGATAAATGGTGCCTACCCTGCGTCCGACACCCGCTTACTCTGGAGGGGCGCGTGTGACCCCCTGACCTCTACTCTTTCCCCCCTCGGGATTCCCCAGTCCTGACGAAGGGTGGACAGCTCGTCAATACGATCTGGCCCTGCGTGAACCACCTCTGCCCTTGATCTCTAGACCCGCTTGGGGGTGGGCGTGAGGGTGAGGCAGAATGCGTATATAGGGCATGTGCGAGCGAGGGGTGCAAGGACTGGTTATAGCGGTTAGGGGATAAGGTGATAACTATGGGATTGCTTGCGCCGTTTAGAATGAAGTGGATGAACACCGTTGTGGAACCTAGAGAGACGAATCATTCAATTCGGCGTGTTGTTAGTGGAGTGTCAGGAGTGCGCATCAACCTCAGAGACTACCTGACACAGGGATGGCACTTCATACAAAACCCAGTGGGAATCTCGACCAGCGTTAGAGATCAATAAATTTTTTTAATACTGCACACTCAAAGAAAAGTGATGCAGCTTCTCAGGCGGGTCACATCAGGTAAGTGGCCTCTCTGCCCTCCCGCCCCCCCCCCCCCCGGGGGCCCCCCCCCCCCCGCAACCCCCCTCCCTCTCTGTCTCTCTCTCTCTCTCTCTCTCTCTCTCTCTCTCTCTCTCTCTCTCTCTCTCTCTCTCTCTGAGGTGCTGGCGAGCATTGACTGCCCGCAGTGTGACGATGGCGGCTTGATGGACAGTCTAGACTTACTCCTTGGGAAATCAGTTGCGTCTGATGGAATGATTGTAGTGATAGACTCCTTGGGTAGGCAGCTGAAGAGGCAACTACAGATATGCACTGAGAGAAAGAGAGAGAGAGAGAGAGAGAGAGAGAGAGAAGAGAGAGAGAGAGAGATAAAGACAGAGAAACAGACTGACACACACACAACTTTACACACATTCCTCCCCACCCACCCAACCTAACATGTTGTTAAAAGAAAAAAAGGAGAGAGAAGAGCAGATCACAGAAGAGAGGGACGGGGTGGGTGGGCGGGGCGAGTCGCAGACACCACTGCCCATCAAGCCCCACCCAGGGGTAACCACAGGGGGCGACAACTCCCGACAACACGCCTTCAGTCTCCAAAGGCTAGGTCCCCCTCCCAGTGCGGCTCGTCAGAGCGACTTCAAGCAGCTAGGATGAATGTCTTGTATCAATCAGTTCACGGTAGCCGCTCCCCGGAGGATCGAACTCAAAGCCAGCACGTCTTGGCTCAGGACGTGTCGGTGTCGATATGATGAACTACCTACTCCCCGATGTCTCATCAGGGCGTCCGCGGTCGTCATTAATTACGCCCGGTCGTTACTGGAAGACAGTGTGTCGCCGTGTCCCGCTCCGTTGGCAGCCCAGCTCTGCTTAGAGTGATGGCAGAGAATCAAAGGAGAACTACATGTACACTCAGTGTCAGACAAGGGAGGGAGAGAGAGAGAAAGAGAGAGAGAGAGAGAGAGAGAGAGAGAGAGAGAGAGAGAGAGAGAGAGAGAGAGAGAGAGAGAGAGAGAGAGAGAGAAGAGTCAGAGACATATATATTTTCCATCGTTACTTGCCCACAAGCCTCCCACTCCTTTCTACCACTCGTACCCCCTCCCGTCTGATTCTACGTCTCCCAAGACAACCTTCCAGTCCTGCAACTGCAACCCCCCCCCCCCCCCCCCCCCCGATTCCGCTAGCAGATTCCATCAATTAAATTTTTGTCAGTCGAGCGCGAGAATTAAAAAATTCCGTATTCATTTATTTCTATTACCCTTTTGATGCGAGGCATAGCCCCTTGCTTGAGATGGAAGTCTCACCACTCCCAACCCCCTCTTCCTTCTCTTGCCACCCCCCACCCCATTCTTTCAGACATTCAATTCTCCTGGCTACGCACGACCCTCGGGTCTCCGTGCCAGGAGTGAGCCTGCCCCCTTCATCTCGCAACCCTGGGTTTTCTCCACTTGCGCCTCGCCTTTCCTTCCAAACCTTGTCATTAGACAATAGCGCGAACAGCAGCAGATAGAACAGCAGCAGATAAAACAGCAGCAGCAGCAGTCGCGATACTAAGCAGCAAGAAACAGCAGCAGTAAATACATGTAGAAAGCAACAAACAGTTAAGGAGGGGGTTGGGGTGGAGAAGCAATTTCAGGGTTCTTGGAGAGTTGAGTTCTTCGTGAAACAAACCCGAGTCCCATTAGGACGGAAAGAACACAGTGCCATACAGCAGTATCGGGTGGACAAACGAAAAGTGGCGACTATGGCCTCAGACCGGCCATTATAAAGACATCTGGCGTTGGATGAGAAACTCAGGGCGAGAAAATCTGTCCAGACACGAAGCGGTTGTTGTTTCAAGCGCGCACGAGACGAGGGGATATGAAGAAGACGACGGCGAAGATGATGATGCAAACGACAGATGGGAGTCATGACTGTCAACAAGAACAGCTTTCCCAAGGGTGGAGTGACGCCATGGGACGGGACAACCCTCTTCCCTAGAGACCCGGCTGTAGACAATGGCTACGCACGCTGCCACACAGAGCAGTCAGGCGGCAGTCCCAGCTCGTGCCACGGCATGGGATTGGCAGTGCAAGACAGGCAGGGGAAACATGTCTCCCTGCAGCGATAGCTAATCACAGCCCTCACCCTACCCTCCTCCTTTTCCTCGCCCACCCCTTCCTCCACTACCCCAACCCCCCTCCTATCCACATACTCCAGTCCCCACTCCAATCCTTCACTAGCCCCCTTTCTATCCCCACCCCTCCCCGAATCCCAATCTGAATTCCCCTCTAAACTATTCGCTGTCTTCACTTTCCCCCCACCCCAATCCCCCACCCCACCCTCTTCCCCGCAACTTCCTCATGACGGTACTACCCTCCTCCTCCATCCTCCAGATCTTTGTACCCTTCCCCTTCCCCTCCCCCTCTAAAGAAGAGGCAAGGAGTCAGGGAAACAATAGCTGGAGACAGAGGGCAGAGAGCCTCATCTATTAGGCTGACAAATTTGGGGGAGGCGGGCGGCTAATTAATGTAATTGCGCTGATTATGCGCGGGGCGGGCGTGTGGTGCAGGTGGTGGTGGGGCCAAATCAGGCTGCCTTTGGATCAGGTAGTGAGCCATTGCTACTCATTTCCTCTCTCCCTCCCTGCCAGTTGCTGTCGCTTCCCCCTCAGTCTTCATTCCCCGCCCCACCCGCCACTCTCCCGCTACATCCCTCCCTCCCTCGTGATTTCTGCGGCGCTTCTCCTTTTTCTTTTTCTTTTTCTCTTTCGCCTCCCCATTTTACTCCTCTCCAAGAACGCCTTTCGGTGTTCGCGGTTTTTTTCCGTTTTTTTTCTCTCCTTTCCTCGAAGTTTCCCCTTTCAGTCCCATGTTCTTCCTTTCCCCCCTTCCTCGCATCCCTGCCTCCTTAGCTATTGAACCCTTGGCTATTTTTCCCCCATGCCCTATCAACATCCCATGCCATTCTGTCATCCTGCACCCAATTACTATCAGACCACCCGCTTTGCTCCTGTCCACGTCATCATTTCCTCTTCTAGCCATCAACCCCCCCCACTCACCCAGCCTCTCTCTCCCCCACACTAAGACCCCACCCCAGCAATCCAATCAAACGCCCAACCGGTTTAAGGCATTACACCAAACCATGGTCAGCAAGAGACCAGACTGCATAAGGTGGAGGCACTGAGGGGTAGGGTACATGGGAGCGGGGAGCGAGAAAGTACGGGTTGGGGCTTGAAGTGGGCGATGACTGGGCAGAGGATGAAACCAGGGTGGAAGCTGGGGAGACAAACACAGCTGAGCCCTGCAGGAACATCTACTACTGGTCGCCTGGGCTGACCTGATGACAGTAACTGACCTGGGGAGAGAAGACAAGCGGAAGACTCTCAAGACGAGAGGCCACTGAGGCAGAGAGCTTGGGCAGGCAGAGAGCTTGGGCAGGCGGAAAGACTGGTTGCCTTGACAAGATGACCGTACCTTTGTCGTCGCAACGTTAGGACGATAGAAATAACAGGCTGTTTACCTGCAGATAATGTCTTTGAATCACTTAAGATAGTAAAACGACAGATATCTATGATGATAAGTTTAAAAACTCAATTATCATTAATAATGTGTATGGTGTGTTGTAAGATAAACATGCCAAGCAGGATAAAACGTGCCAGAGCTCTCTCTCTCTCTCTCTCTCTCTCTCTCTCTCTCTCTCTCTCTCTCTCCGCGCGTGCGTGTGTGTGTGTGTGTGTGCGCGCGCGCGCATTGTCTCACACACACCTCCTGAGACACCTTGCACAGAGAGCGGCGACGCCACTCTCCATAGTGTGAGCGCTGATACGAGCTGCAGACAATCACTGGCGAGACAGAGCAGACAGCACATCTCCACACAGCCAGGCCTGGCGTGGGCACAGACACGCTTATGACGTGGGACTACTGACGCTGATTTCGTGCGAGAGCTCATGGACAGACTACAGAGATCGTATTCTCTACCGCCGTTTCCGCCTCATCCCTCCAGGTTGTCATAACAACCACTTCACCGCCATCTTGTGGCGAGTGGAGAGGACGAGAAAAAAACAGAAGTATGCTCTTGCTGTCTTTCTTCACCGATCTACGCAACGTTTGAGCTGCAGAGTGTTCACATTCGATTACAGCGCGGTGGTAAGCCATTTCCTGACATGACTAGACCGTCAGTATGCGTGCTATCTCATGTGATGGGAGTAATTATGGCGTTTCCTAATTCCACTACCAATTAGCGCCTACTTGTCCGTCTGTCCGTCTGTCTGTCTGTCCTGGTTTGGTCTGGTCTGGCCTTGTCTAGTCTGGTCTGATCTGGCATGTCTGAGTGTATCGCAGCCTCTCTCTCTCTCTCTCTCTCTCTCTCTCTCTCTCTCTCTCTCTCTCTCTCTCTCTCTCTCTCTCTCTCTCTCTCTCTGTGTGTGTGTGTGTGTGTGTGTGTGTGTGTGTGTGTGTGTCTGTGTGTGTCTTGCCGTCCGTCCCTACGACAGTCTATCTATGTCTTCTGTCTGTTTATCTGAGGTACCGAAACTTCGTCGACACTCTAAAATGTTTCTGGGTCCGTTTCAAAAACAAAAATGTACATCCTTGAAAAAGTTATCATCGGTGCATTAACATTCAAATAGAATGGAACTCGAGGAGTCACTTCTCTTTACGATGTTCAAATCCGTACACAGGAAGCTAGTTGGCATCGCGGTTGAATCTCGCAAATTCTTAGAGATCAGAAATTACGACGTCACAACCGAGAAGAGGAGTTTTAACTCCCTTGGCCCCGCTGCATGACAACTGCATACCATGTCAGCATTGCGGTATAAATAAGCAGGCAAACACGTGCGATCGATCTCAGTTCTTCCTCTTGGTATTAGCGGCGCATTTGGACGGATGACCAGACAAGCTAGGGTCCTTCCCTCGCTCGCCAACGAACAGCCTTGGAAGCGGGGGTGGGGTGTGGGGTAGGGGGTGGGGTGTGGGGTAGGGGGTGGGGTATGTGTGTGTGTGTGAGTGATGCATTAATTTTTATATTTTCACGTCATTTCCGGATCGGCCACGCAAATAGCAATGTTATTTTTGTCGTCGCCCACCTGAATCGGGAATAATGCATTTCCTGACGACCCGCTTCTCTCAAGGATAAACTAC
>JAWQFJ010002693.1:0-55000 GCA_034096865.1 Theodoxus fluviatilis | reverse complement strand
TTATGCACCACGTAGGCGATTCATGGCACTTACGACACCCCCCTAAAAAATTCTCTACGGCTCGGTCCTGATAAAGATTTATTGACGCGGAGACGGGAACATAATGAAAGTTACGTAAATCTAGACTTGCAGCTGGGAATAAAGTTTGAAATAGCACTGGCGAGGTGGGTGCAACTGCATCGCTGAGTGCAGAAATAGTTCATCTGCCGTGCGGCTCCTAGCGAGAAAACGACTCGGCATGTTCACTGCCGCCACAAGTCCATCAAAGCAATATTCTTTTCTCATCATGAGCTCTGAGCGGGGAGCGCAAACCCAAAGCCAAAATGCAACAATCGCAAACTCCCTCTCTCTCTCTCTCTCTCTCTCTCTCTCTCTCTCTCTCTCTCTCTCTCTCTCTCTCTCTCTCTCTCTCTGAGCCCAATCTGCCACGCACAGGCTAGTTCAATACGAAATCTGCCAAGTGGCACATACTGGAAGAGGGAGAGAAAGGGCAAAGAAAAATACTGCGTCCGTGCAGGCAGCCCACAAAACCAATTTTCGGGGCGTCTGGAATGTGACACTGAGTGACGCGTAATCCTGTTTTACAAGGATTCGGCCCCAGCCTCGGCAACTCACGCCCGTGCCAGGGCCGTAGCTGCGCCTGTTACGCCGTGACAAGGGTGGTGTGTGCAGTTTACGGCTGCCGGACGCCCGTAAGCAAAAATCCGCTACAACCCCAACAGACGCTCCACAAAGCAGCATCAACGTCAGCCCGAGGCGGACGGACAGGAGTGGGGGCAAGCCGTTTGTCGTATTAGGGATAGCGACCCCCTCCCCCTCTCTATCGAAGCTTCCCACACCGTCCCACTGCCTCGCCCTTCGACTTCTGACGTGACAGCATAGAGTGGCTTGTCAAATCTCGGCTCTCGCAATGGCGGAGAATGGACGGTCTTGGATAGGTTTCATTTTTTATAGATGGAGAGCCCCATTTCCTGCCCCGAGCCCTGTAGCACCCCATCGTCCCTGGAGAGGCAAACCAGGGAACAACAGTAAATGTCAAAAAGGAATAGATGGTCTGACAAGTGGACGACCTCAGGAACCCATGGTTTCCCGAGAAAACTCCGCCAAGCGCAGAGGAGAGAAAGAGGAGCGGGGAAAAATGGAGCGACGTCCACAAGGGGTTAGGTGCCCTCTGCCTGAGCGAAGAGTCTGGGCATCTCGTCTTTCCCAGCAGCGCTCCGACAACACAGCATCTGACATTAACAAGGCTACTTCTTTCCCATCCCCTCGGGCCCCTCTGCATCAACACAGCGATCCGCAGCTCAAGCAAATAAAGTCTGTGGCTTTTGGCCGCTAGAGCAGACGTCTCCCATTCCTCGCTGTACTGCTCGAAGAAGAGGAGGAAGGTTGAGGAAGGAAAAAGGAAAGGAAAGAAAGAGATGGTCAGGGAGAAAGAGGCATAACGACTGGAAAACAGGGAGGCGAGAGAAATAACGGAAATAAGGGAGACAACGAAGCAAGAGAGGAAGGAAGAAGAAAAGAAGGTAGGATGTGATTGCGAGGACGACCTACAAGAAGGTGCCACGCCATGACAGTTTTCTGGGGAGCTCTGCGAGGCTGCCGTTCTAGCGGAAATGACATTGCCATACCATCCAGGCCTCCCCCCTCGTCCCCGGTTTTCTTTCCCGACCCCGGCCTTAGTCGACCTCGGCAAGCTGATCTGCAAAAAGTATGCCTGCTTCCTTTCTCCCTCGCGCTCGCTCCAAGACGTATGACCAGGGAAGACAAATATGCAGCGCCATTCTCGCGTCTCCGCCATGATGGATTATCCTCACAGGCGGCGCTGCGCAGTCTGCGCTCGGCAAAAACATGGGTTACCTCCCCTGTCTCTCAGCCCTATAGCCTTCGCAGAGTCAACAACGTGCACGCCGCTTGAAGAGAATTGTATGGCCGTGAATAATATGGATGGCAGTTTGAACAGGGTTGGGTGAGGGTAGGTGGGAGAAAGGGTGGGTGGAATGCAGTAAGGGAATATTGGCGGGGCAGACAGAGAGAGAGAGAGAGAGAGAGAGAGAGAGAGAGAGAGAGAGAGAGAGAGAGAGAGAGAGAGAGAGAGAACAGTTTTCTAGACTTTCAATATGCAAGTTCGTCACACTGCAATGTTTCTTTTCAATGGTTGCCTAGTGGTGTTTAGCTTACAAACCAATGCTGTCATACACAACCACGCCCGCGCTCGCTTACTGGCTGCAAAACAACAACACAACAAAAGAGTAAAAAGTACAAAGGAAAGCATCCACGCCTGGTAACCTAATCCACCCAGTCAACTAGAGCAAAGCCCAGCATCAGTATCGGTCTTGCCATTTCAACGTGACATGAGAGCCGTGTCTTACCACGCATGTCCATACACCGCATGAAACAGTGCGCCGTGCTGAAAACAGCTGCTGAACCGTGGTTACGTTCATGACGAGTTTCATCCTCTCCAATTTGTGTCGGTGCCTGCAAACTCATGAGAGTATTCAGATGTGATTTCAAGCATATCACGTGTCATGCTAAAGGATGTGTTCACTCCCATGTCCTCTCCAAGACAGAGGGGACCACACGCGTGGAGCTGAGGGGAACAGTATCTCGTGACTCCAGTTACGTCAGTCCACCAATCTTTGGATCACGCGTTTTCGAGAGGGCAGGGGATGCGATGAGGTCATGAGAGACAAACACCTCGTCATTACGTAGAAGAGCTGATAAGAATGAGTTAAGAACTTTGAGCGAGTGAATAGGAAATGTCATATCTTGAAAACAGCTTTTTCTATCCTAGGTACTCTACTCACATTTGCACGTATAAAAATAAATGGTGGAACGACTACATAACACCGTAACCATTACATGTTAGGAGCTAAGCAGGACAAACGTAAAGAAGTTCCATCAAATCTTAACCCTACAACATCTACCAAAATGCAGGTGTTTTGGGGGTTTTGTTTTATGTACGGGTGATGCCAGTCGTTCCATGTTTATGTTAATGATGCGTCTCCTTCATCCCCCAAATTCGACAGCTTAAAAAAAACCTCTATTCTACGGACAAAACATATGAAGTCATGCGTGACACCGTCTTTTCACCTGCACTGCAGTCAGGAAACGGCGGCTACAGACGCCAGTCAAGGACTAACACACAAGCAGAGGGCAGGAACACGGGGTCAGCACCTCAGAAGGCCAGGGCAGAATCCCAGACGGTCTTTTCCCAGGTTCCCACAGTGGGCTGGGGGACTGGGTGCAGACAGGCAGGTCTGGCATTCACGGGGGTGACATCTCATCAGGCAACGCACGTGTACGGAGCGTCCCGTCATGCCCTCTGCATCCAGCCACGGCCGCCAAGGCAAGCTACCTGCACGGTCAGCAGCTCTGACGTCTTGTCTTGTTTTGTCTTCAAGATTCCCCTCACTGGATCTGCTGATGGCGTGAGCCACTTCAGCTGTGCTGTGCGACACTAATCCTCATTTCACTGCTCGTCTTCATCATTCCTTTTTAGAATGCCTGGGAACCTGTTACTACTTTTTCACCTCCAAACGTTCGGCGAGAGTTCAGCACGAATCAATTAAGTGTTTTCTCGAAATAACTGCCAACGACCAAGAAACTTCCAAACAAATAAACAAATACGCGAATAAAAAGGAAGGCACAGCAAGACCACACCAAACAACTTCCCAACAACTTCAGATCGGCAGCCCAAGGCGTGTGATATCGCGTGACCTGTGGTGATCTCGCGAGATCTCAAGCGACATTGTGAAAGGTTGCTCGCTGGCCGGCCGCTCTTCGTCAACACTGGGCGATGACACGCGCGATAACGGGAGCGATAAGGAGAGGATGCCTGCCACACAAGAGGGAGGAGAGGTGGTGACAACAAGAAGACAGAGGCGCCTAAGGAATGCTCCCAGCGGAAACACTCCTCACAACACCGCGCTATGCAGACCCTGATCCTCTCTCGACAAGAAGCGATTGGCGCATAGCGAAGTCAGAATTCCACTGGTATCACGCCAACAGCGTTTTCCATCAGTTCGGCTGTTCACAGTCCTCGGTAAAACGGACATGAATTCCGCAACCTGACTAATAAGTAAATGCCGTGCAAATGATATGAAGCTGATGTTTCAGCAACAGTTGTATTCCTCGCGACGCGAGTTCGGTTTCACAAGCAGGTTCAGTTTCAATTATATCTGTAAAAAAAATCATGCGTGCATTTAACTTCACACATAACAAATAACAATCAAAACGACCCAGTCAAACTGCAGGAAACGGCCACGACCATCTCCGAAACTCGAGCGCCTGAAGTAGCAGCTGAAATTCGTCAGCTGACACGCGCTGCGATGTTTTTCCACGAGGTGTCAGTCTCTGCTGTCACTGCAGCAGAGAACACGGACAAACAGTTCGCATGCAACACAGCCCCCCATCCCCCACCCCCCCCTTCTAACCACAAAGACTTGGCTATTCCCTGGCACTGTTGAGCCAACCCGCCCCTCTTTTTGGCATTCCGAAATTTCGCAGAGCATAAACAGGCGGCTGGCAATGTTTATGCTGGTGGGAGAGCGAGAGGAAACCGCCCTGAAATTGGACGGGACACGTGGAACGACAGAGCGAGTAGGGGCAGCCAGAGAGGTAACGTCGGAAATTCCTCTCCCAAGGACATGGTTCGTTAACAAGAAGAAGGAGGTGGAATGGGGAGGGAAGGAGATGGGAGGGGTGGGGTGAGTGAGTGAGTGAGTAAGTGGGGTGGGTGGGTTGGAGAAACGTAGGCTGAGATGGATAGATGGATGGATAGTGTTTTGCGGCCTGTCAGCCTTTGTACTATGTAAGACCATTAAGCAGGAAAATTACTAGAACAGTTTAGAGTAAACGCAAATCAAGTCACGGTGTCCCTAGTTATTCGCCCCTAACAAATCGTGTTGGAAGACGCGGTGGGTCAATTCTTACCCTGAAACCACAGGGGGACGTAGGCTGAGACCGTGGAACCGAAAAACTAGAATAGGTGGACTGAGAAAGTAATAAGGAGAGAGAGAGAGAGAGAGAGAGAGAGAGAGAGAGAGAGAAGAGAGAAAGAGAGAGAAAAGATGAACGACAGCGTGGCATTATCAACAAGAAAAGGAGGAAGGGGGATAGGGAGAAGTAGGGGGTGCGGGAGAAGGAGGGGTGAGAGGGAGACTGATGGTGAGAGGGAGGAGGGTGAGAGAGATAAGGAGGGGAGAGAGGGAGAAGAGGGAGAAGGAGAGGATGCGGGAGAATGAGGGAGAAGGTGGGGGGAGACGAAGAAGGTGGGGGGAGAGAGAGGAAGGGGAGAGGAATAAGGAAAAGGACAGGAGAGAGGGGGGAAGAGGGACAAGGAGGGGGTGCGGGAGAAGGAGAGAGAGGGAGAAGGTGATGAGAGAGGGAGAACGAGGGGGGAGAGGGGGAAGGAGTGGGAGAGGGAGGGAGAAGAAGGTCGGGAGAGAGGGAGAAGGGGGGGGGGGGAGAGGGAGAAGGAAGGGGTGCGGAAGGAGGGGAGAGAGGGAGAAGGTGATGGGAGAGGGCGAAGGAGGGGGGAGAGGGAAAAGGAGGGGGAGAGGGAAAAGGAGGGGGAGAGAGAAAAAGAGGGGGGGGGGAGAGGGAGAAGGAGGGGGTGCGGAAGGAAGGGAGAGAGGGAGAAGGTGATGGGAGAGGGCGAAGGAGGGGGGAGATGGAGGGAGAAAGGGGGAGAGGGAGAAGAAGGGGTGCGGGAGAGAGGGAACAAGGGGGACAGACGGCGAGGGAGAGTGGTGGCCAGGTCACCCATGAAGGATGGCGGGTGGGGGACCCGAGAGATAACAGCAGATAAATAAACGCCGGACTCAACGTGGACCCCTTCGCATTTATCAGTCGTCCTTTTCCCCTGCGTGGTTGCACTAGCTTCTGACTTTCCCTCACATTCATCATCGCCTCGCTGTTCAGATTTCTTACACACTTTTCCAAATAAATAAAAAATCCAACCACCGCCTTTTTCCGGGCAGCTGTACACTAAATATTCATTTAACGATGCAGTTGAAGAGTAACCTATTTCGTCGCGATGCGATAAGAAACATCGAGCGAATAAAGGGAAAAAACCACAACAAAAACAGCTCCAATCAGAGAAATTCCTTACAACAGTGCTCTCTACATATCGGCGCAATCCCTCTGGCCTCTCTAGGGACCTCCATTCACCACGACGTAGATGCAGTTATACACGTAGAGGCGGCAGAGCGCCTCGGGCAAGCGCGAGACTAATGCACTTGCCCGGGATGCGCTCCCCACAGAGCAGTGGTGATGGTAGGACCACTGCGCCCGTGATGTCCGCTGATGGAAACTTGTCCAGGGTAAGTATGCCCTCGTTCCCTCTTCACGCCGCAGACAACGAGGAAAGAAAGCCTCCAATTTGCTCGCGAGGAGGGATAAAAACAACTATCAACATGTCGATCTGCGCGGAAGTGCCGGCCCTCTGCCCAAGCTAGAAGCGTAGGGATTCTTTGGCGGAAAATATGTGATAGCATGCAAGTCAAATTTCAAGCAATAATGGACGACTTTAGCGGAAAACAGCAATAAATCACGCAGACATTTTCATTTTGGAAACGACTTTGTAAATGTCATGGGTAAAGGTCTATGCAATCACTGATCGGGCGAGAGCAAGAAAAGGCTACAGCTGTTCCGAGACGGATTACGTATCATTTAAGTAAATAGAAATTTGTTCTAAAGTGTCCGTGTATTGAGTGCTCGCCTTAACATTTCCTAGAGGAAAGCTGTTATTTACGAAACAACCATCCGAAGAGCCGATACGAATCTAAAGAGAAGAGAGCGGGATGTCTTTGCATGGAAACATTCACGTTTGGGTGATTCTTCTGTCTGAAACGCTTGCAAGCGTTCATACGATCACTGCATTTCACACATTCATCAATCCTGTACGAAACGGGGGGCACAACTGACCACTCCTGTACTGCTACAAATCCAAACAACTACAACGGAACCAGGCGGTGCATCTCAAAGGCATTCCCCACTTTGGACATGGCTAGACGCAGGGAAACCAGATAGTCCCTGGTATCCCGGAGTGTCACCCCTCTGTGCTCCTCCCGGACTCCGGCCACCCTGTATACCTTGGCCTCCCAGGGCGAGATTTGCTTGAGTGCTGGACAAAGGTGGACAATGGCGGACAGGTAAAAGGTGTGGGCCACGGACATAGACGGTCAAGGTGTGCCCGGTAACCACGCGGACTCCGGCCGGACGTCACACTCACGGAAGACGTGTAGCTGAGGTCCAGTGAAGTGCCGAGGTGATTTACTGCAGGGATTGAAGCCTGGCAGATTGGAATGAAAGGAGGGCAGAGGTGATGGATGCGGGGAGAGAGAGAGAGAGAGAGAGAGAGAGAGAGAGAGAGAGAGAGAGAGAGAGGTAAACAACTGGAATCTATCCATAAGCCATGACTGGCCTGCAAAGCACACATGCACATAATGCTCAGATTCATTACACTATTTCTTGCAGTAACATGATAATTCATTTTCAAAATCCTCTCTCTCTCTCTCTCTCTCTCTCTCTCTCTCTCTCTCTCTCTCTCTCTCTCTCGCGCGCGCGCGCGCGCGCGCACAAACTGACACTGGGTACACACTGGACGGAAACTGGTCATGATCACCAACACACTGCCAATGCCACCTCAGCAGCTTGACCACGAATGTCCACACTGGCGCTAGATGCCGTCCACTGGTCAAGAAGTCGAACACCCACAAAGGTGTGTGCCTCAACAAAAGGAAAAGCCTAAGGTCAAGTGGTCAACTAAACATTTTCCTCGACGAGCTTCGGTTTGAGGTAGACTGGGGACAATGCAATGGAAACGTGTAAGTTTACCGAAGGAAAGTTGCTTGAGTGAAAGTAAACACTAACACGTCTTCACAACAGTTCGACAGGGTTTGGCAGAAAGTGGCTACTAGGTAATAAACAAGACGTATAGGACGGCAACAAAAAAACAGTCACTCCATCAACACGACTTTGGAAAGCTTTGATAATGTAGGTGCAGACCTTTACAGTAATGCATTTTGTGATTTACCGAGTATGATTATTACCGACCACTCTTACATCTCAAAGCAACGTAACGGTTTTAAGGGCACCACGAAAACAACTCGCAGAGAAAGACTGACTCACTGCAAATGTTCAAAGCAGCACTAATCCCACACGTCAACAAGAGACACTAAACAACTAAGGCTCCTGGGTAGCTCACGTTGGTGACTCATGGCCACCATCGGTCAAGAGAACTCCCGCACTTCCTCTGCCATTCCTGCTGCCAGTTGCGAAGTAGCAAACTTTGACTTATATGTGTACGGGCAAGATAAACTTCCTCCTACTCGGCACCAGTCGTTTTCCTGCCATATATTTAGCCCATGATTGATTCAGTTTAATCAAAGACGCGGCAGGCAGAGGGCAAACGGGTAGGTACCCGCTACCCGGTGAGGGCGAGTCACGTAGCTGTGGACATTCCGAGACGCGGGCCAGATTTACACCCCGGGTGGAACGATAAGGCACGGAAAGTGTTCATCTCCCCAGGCTTGTCGGACCGGAAAGTGGGGGACGCACAAACGCCTGCTGGTGTCGGAGAATCGGGTGGGTGAGCAGATTGAAGGAGTGGGAGTGGAGCTGGAGGTGAATGGTCAGGAAGGCTTAGGTCGCTCTGCATGGGTGGCAGGACCATGTGCTGGACAGTAAATCAGTAAGGGGACTACAGCTTGCCTACACGCAGAGGGCGCAATTAGACGTGTCTCACTCAGACCAAAAGCGAAACGAGAAAAGTAATTTGCTCCGATTTCCAAATGGCTAAGCGTGGGATAATACGGATAGGGCGCTTCAAGCGTGTATGATTCAACAAGACTCTGTCAGGCATCAACGTACACAGATGACGGTTCAGGGCAGGCTGCACCAGCGTTGGTGGAATAGCCTCCCACGCAGCAACGTGGCGAGCTGAGGAGAGAAACTGCACTGAGAACAAAGAGGGAAAACACCCAGGCACAGAGGACAAGATCAAAGGCAGTGAGGAGGCTCCGCAGGAAAAACACCGGATCTGACACCGGCGGCAACATGGCTCCAGGTCCGCCAGAACACGCCACTCTGTGTGGCCCCAATGAAGAGACAGAGGGTGAGGAGGATGCGCTACCTAGATGACAGGAGGGCGCCAGCCAGTTTCATCTCATTGTCCCGCAGTCCCGTTCCCTGCCCCCATCTCCAACTCCCGGGCACTTCTCTCCCTATCCTTCCATCCCCCATCTTCAGGCCTACATGCAGTTGTGCCTAAGCCACAACTACAACTGAACGTTCTGCCACTCCAATGTCTCTCTCTCTCTCTCTCTCTCTCTCTCTCTCTCTCTCTCTCTCTCTCTCTCTCTCTCTCTCTCTCTCTCTCTCCTCTTCATCCCCGCACCCCCACCATCCCACCGCAGGTTAAACACCTCTTCCCCCTCCAACTGCTCCAGATTTTTGTTCTCCCTTTCCTCCTCCCCCTTTCCCCTCCTAGCACTTCACTTCAGCAGCTGGTCGCATCAAAGCGGGTAGTCACTATCCTGATGGTGAGCGCACCTCCGTCCCTCAGACCCTTTGATCTGCCTGGCGGTTGTCGCCTTCAGGCGATAAGAGCCAATAACAGGCGACGAGCAACGAAAACAGCCGCTTATCGGCTGACGGGTGTTTGGGGGCAGGTGCAGGAAGGAGGCAGAAAGGAGAAACCTGGAGAAGCACAGTCGAAGCAGTAGGGATGATGGTCGACAAGCACGATAAAAAGGGTAGTGGAAATAATGGTGCGCTGCTGTTACAACTACCACGCGTTGCTCTTCCCGTGGGTTTTGACGGTGCATACACTCGGCGAAACGAGCAGCAGTCACACTGATGGGCTCTGCTCGAGGATTATCATCGCACACAGCATACCTCTTCCACCTTCCCTTCGTGACGCTGCCGAAGCACAATCAAGAACGGCAAGAGAGAAAAAAAAATCTAAGACTTGATCTTAAGAAGTGTTATTGTTTTTATTTTAATTTTGTTGTCTTTTTTGTTGTTGGTTCTGGATCAATGTTCAAGAACCCACACACTGCTGATCGCGAACACACACACACACACACACATACACACACACACACACACACACACACACACACACACACACACACACACACACACACACACACACACACAAATTTAAAAAAAACTCCAGCAAAAAAGTTTTTCTTTCAGCAAGAATCGACGTACATTAGCGCTGGCGCTAGTATATTATTCTGGAATCTCCAGCAAGGCGAACGGTAGTCATTACTAAGAAAAAATGCACGAACCCCCATCCAGCGCGGAGGGGGGAAAAGTCTCACTGCCGATGCTGCAAATTCGACAGCGGCCAAGCCGTGGAAAGGGGGGGGGGGGGGATGGCGAGGGATGGCGAGGGATGGCGAGGGATGGCGAGGAGCGATGCGCGGGGGTGACTACTGCCAGTCGCCTCACTGCAGGGGTGAGGGGGCAGGACCATTACCAAAACTCATTACGAGCCCCGGGGTGTAATTCATGAACTTGGACTTTCAGCGTGGTCTAAGACTAGTCTCGGACCACTGTCGTTGTCTACAATTCATGAACTTGGACTGTCGTAGTCTACAATTCATGAACGTGGACTTTGTTCAGTCGGCAGACTGAACTGCGGACTACGGTGGTCCAAGGATTTGTTAGACTACACATTAAAGTCCAAGACCAGCGCGAAATTAAATGGCCGACCTGTTCACGGTTCGCAAATAATAAGCTGTATTTTGGGACACTGGAAACCCATCCAAAGAAAGTATAAGCCATGAACAGCATTAAATTATGAAAGCTGTATGTTGATTGCATCAATAGGTCGTGAAAACGCTTACATTTTACAGTTGGAAATGCAGGTCGCCGAGCTTCGCGCACTGCTATTTATAGCTGAAGCGCGGACCGCTGCGACACCAGTAAACAGTGTTGTCCTCGAACCTGCCTGCTGCTATTGACATTGGGTACAATGCTAGTGTTGTCTGATGCTATGAAAACGATACATTAAAATTGCATCTGTGTTATGAAAACACTGCCCAGATTAAATTGCTTTATTTTTGGTAACTGAGAAAATGTGTGACGATCGCCAGGGTTTCACGAGTTTGGTGGGGAAAGTGAGTTGAGGCTGATCGAGTGTGTGTGTGTGTGCGTGTGTGTGTCAGTGTCACTGTGTGTGTATATTTTATCCTCATCAAGACAGATTATTGTTCCACCCCTTCCTTACTGAATTTCAATGGTTCTCACTTGGAAATCCTGCCATATTGTAAAACTTGATCTTCTGCTCGTTTGCCTCTTGCTGACGAACTTAATAAACGGTGACACACACACACACACACACACACTCGAGCCAGCCTCACTCAGCTCGCACTTCATTTGTCACCTCCTCCCACGCTGTCCGTCTTCTTTTGTTTGCTTGGGCTGTGTGTATGCTGCTGTTAATGTATCCGTATCTTGCTGACACCGCTTTTATGATAGCTATCCGATTCCCGCTCCGTGAAATCGTGGCTTTTCTTCGAGGTTTTGCTACCGATCGTGACTGACATTTTTGACGGGAAGTTTGAAGCGGTACGCTGAGGCTGGAGTGTGTGTGTGTGTGTGTGTGTGTGTGTGTGTGTGTGTGTGTGTGTGTGTGTGTGTGTGTGTGTGTGTGTGTGTCATTGTGTGTGTATATTTTTCCTCATCAAGACAGATTATTGTTCCATCCCTTCCTTACTGAATTTCAATGGCTCTCACTTGGAAATCCTGCCATATTGTCAAACTTGATCTTCTGCTCGTTTGCCTCTTGCTGATGAACTTTATAAACGGTGACACACACACACACACACACACACACACACACACACACACACACACACACTCGAGCCAGCCTCACTCAGCTCGCACTTCATTTGTCACCT
This sequence comes from Theodoxus fluviatilis, assembly GCA_034096865.1. Lineage (NCBI taxonomy): Eukaryota > Metazoa > Mollusca > Gastropoda > Cycloneritida > Neritidae > Theodoxus > Theodoxus fluviatilis. Next base: position 43,085 of record JAWQFJ010002693.1, on the reverse strand, counting down.
CCTCCCACGCTGTCCGTCTTCTTTTGTTTGCTTGGGCTGTGTGTATGCTGCTGTTAATGTATCCGTATCTTGCTGACACCGCTTTTATGATAGCTACCGATTCTCGCTCCGCGAAATCGGGGCTTTTCTTCGAGGTTTTGCTACCGATCGTGGCCGTCATTTTTGACGGGAAGTTTAAAGCGGTACGCTATGCGCTTGCGCACTGGGCGGAATCCCCGGGAAATCCACATCATTCTAAAAATAATCCATGGACTAGGTCAATCAGTCCCAGCCTTTCAAGTCAACACCCAGTCTGGGTTCGTGAATCATAGACTCGCTGAGTCCAGGACTAGTCCATAGACTAGCTGTGGTCTGGGACTAGTCCTGGACTCACAAGTCCAAGACCAGTGCTCGCGAAAGTCCAAGTTCATGAATTACACCCCCGAAGTCCACGAAGGTCAGGACTCCTCGCGCCAAAACCTCGCCCCACCCTCGGAACATTTCTTCCACTCATCTCCCCTCGTGGTGAATTACCGAAGCAACGCCATCGATTTCGCCACGCTTTTCACGGTCTACCGATGACTCGACACGACAAATTACATAACATTGCTAAGGAATGTACTGGAGGAAGAGGAAAACATAATTCGAATGAGTGGATTTAAATGAACGTTGCCAAGTCACGGCTCGCAGTTTTGTTTCTTGTTCTTTAGCCATTTGTGACAGTTATCAGTGTTAGCAGTCGAAAAAAATGACGGTGGGTAACTGGTGGGTGTGTGTGTGTGTGGGTAACTGGTGGGTGGGTGTGTGCGTAACTGGTGGATGTGTGGGTAACTGGTGGATGTGTGGGTAACTGGTGGGGGTGTGGGTAACTGGTGGGTGGGTGTGAGGGTAAATGGTGGGTGGGTAACTGGTGGGTGGGTGGGTGGGTGGAAGTTGGGGTGTGGTTCATCCTAGGGTTGCACATGCTCTGCTAAGCAGAGAACTTCACACAAAAGCAGTTTTTAGCTACTGTAAGAGTGTATTCATATGCAGACACCGTATTCAGTAAATAAATTTTCTATCGATTTTCTCTTCGACGCAAAGTCTGTTCCCACTCACAACGAAAAACGTGTTAGCTGAAGTCAGTTTCGCTCCAACATGAATGATCCCGCTGCTTCCCGTTCATCATGCTCCTCTGCGTAATTCATCAAACCACAAACTACAACAAGCTATGGTTTTGCAGGTTTCAGACACATGTTTCAAACAAATAACTGAAATCTACTGTGGCCAGTCATTCAACTAACTCTTTGTGATTACTTCTTTTAAAAATCTGAACTATGTTCAGTATCACACTTCTAATATCGAAAGCCGCTCATCATGTAAAGGCCTATAAAAAGAGTCTTTTGACAACAGACGAAGCCTCAACCTTCCACGAGTCCTGCGCCACGAGATAAGTGAAGAGGATTTGTGAGCAGGGTGGTGGGAGTGGGGGTGGGAGTGGGGGTGGGAAGGGGGGGAAGGAGGGAGGTTAGGGATGCTAACGCAAGTTAAACAGTGAAGTCGACGTCGAGCTTTGTAGTGAGAGTCGGGATTTCGCCAAATGTCGCCCTGTGACCCCACAGTGGGGAAAATGCCACGACCCAGGGGCTGGAGGTGCTAAGCCCTCAGGCGTCCTGCAGTCCAGACCCGGCTGTTGTCGTGACGTCACTGTCGACAGACGGGCCAAGGCAGGTGTGCAAAGCTAGGTGCATGTACAAGTGAGTAGATTTCGCACTGGGCACAAGGAAATGTGGTACTACACTGCTCCTCTCGAAACGACACAAAGAGTCAAGAGATAAACAAACGCCCGAAATCTCCGTTTGTCGTTACTTACTAGTTTTCAAAATCCTGTGAATAGCATGAGAAAAACTTTCAAAGCAAGCGAAAAAAGAAGAAGAGGCAAATCCTGTAGCAGTACACGTACTTTAATTTTTTTTCTTTGACAGACATCTGATAAAGCTTAAAGGTAAATTAACATCCCCAGGAAGGCACTTTGATTTGGTCCATCACCATTCGCAGTCACAGCCGTTTGGCGTTTGCGCGCTAAGTCCCAAGGCAGTCCCCACGTCCTGGTCTAGTATTCCGGAGCCTGGGCAACAGAGGCTTTGAAGGCAAAATCAGACACAGACACGCGCAGCCTGACGACATTTACGCAGCGCGCCATGGCGGCTACCTGCCCTAGGAAACACGACTGGCATCTGTGTGATTCAGACCGTCGTCCCTATGCATAAGATGAAGGGTTATTTGTCATATGAAAGTTAATGCAGAATCTACCCATGCAGCACTTCAACCCTTTTCCCAACTACAACCCTGATAGATCATGCAGGTAAAAGATAGACCACTAGATTCCCGAAGACAACAGGACAAGAATGACCACGAGGATCGCTTGGAGATGTAGAAATCCCTTATTTCGTGCAGGATAAGGCAGTTAATGCTCGACATGACAACAACAGCTTGTGCTGATTGCTTCTCGTGCGGTTACGTTCACGGATTCAATTTTACTACCAAAAAACATTAGCTGCTTTCCTTTTTCCCCAAAGTAAGGGTTCATCCATCTCGAGATCGACAAGCACCCCAAAGTTTGTTCTTCCCCGTGGCAATCAGCCTGAGCGACTCAGACACCAAAAACAGGCAGGCGAGAACGAAGCATGCGCATCTACACGCAGGCACTTTCCTTTGCAATTACTAGAACTCCGACTTAATGCACCATGCATGACGGGACACAGAAAAGGCTATTATCTCAGGGCGTGTCAAAACAACGTCTCGCGATGGACAACAAGGGAAAGAGAAACGGAAAAATCAATACACGCGAGCCCAAGGATTAAAAAGCGGTCGCAGAAAAACAACACTCATCCAAGCGAGAATGCAAATATATCTCTAGCGGAAAAAGAATAATGCCATTTCCAGCTGCCCCTAGCGTCTTCATCTCCGCCAAGTACGACATCCCATATCGGAGTTCGGACCATCTTCTTCGTCCGCCATGAAAATTTGATGAATTCTCCGGAGTAGGAAAAACCACTTGACGCCGCCGGGAAAACTACTTAATTCATTCCGCGGACTGGCGATGGATGAAATCCGATTTTTATCCTCCCAAACAAGCAAATCGAGTGCTTGCCGCGACGAAATGAACGTGGACCTCTACCACGACTGCTGACATAACCCTGCTGCGCTGGAGGAGAGTACAGGACCAGGGGAGATCGTGGTCTTCATCGCTCGCCATGGCAGCGCCAGTGGCCAGAAAGTCCCGCTTGGAAATTTCCCGCCCATAGGAACTTTGATTGCGGCGATAGATCAGGGGAAGGCGGGCAGGGAGAGCCAGAGAGTGAGTCTCGCACGTCTGCGCGGTAGGCAGGGTCGATCAGGGAGATCTCCACTGACGGCAAAACGACGTGGAGCGTCGAAAAGAAGAGACCTAGATTTGGCAGTCAAATCACCCGCCCCGAAAGATCGAAGGAGATATAGGCGTGGGCTCCTTCACATTGTCCCTCGATATATCAAGGCCGGCAATGACTTATTTCCCCCAAGACCAGACTAACACAGGGATCCTCGAAGGAAAGGTGAAATTATGGGTGGGGAGGGAGGGAGAGGGGCAAAGCCTGGTCGGCAGAACAAATTGGACGTCGAGTCCGCCAGGCGTCTATTAGAAGCAGGGTTTCCTAGAGCTCTGGCTCGGCTTTGGAAAACATGGGGACCCGTGAGATCTCCCGCCAGATTAGATCATATGTCAGTAAGAAAAATCAATGGAGCGTTAAAATAGCAGTGGATAGGAGAGAGAGAGAGAGAGAGAGAGAGAGAGAGAGAGAGAGAGAGAGAGAGAGAGAGAGAGAGAGAGAGAGAGAGAGAGAGAGAGAGAGAGAGAGAGAGAGAGAGAGCATTATCAGTCTATTAAAAGTAAGAACACGGGTGGTACACTAATCTTTTTACATATATGAGCACAAAAAAACGGAAACACTCTAAGGGACACGTTCAATTTCTCCATAACACAAACCGACCACGTCTGGTCACGTGATGAACTCAAAACTTCAGACCGGGACTGAGGCACATCATTCAGCACACCATTCAGCACACCCAAGAACACTCATGACAAGACGATGTGCTGCTGGAGCATCTTCACATCAGGATGTTATTCGTGGAGAAAAGCCGATGATGACTTCGAGGAGGAGACGGGGAGCAAGGAAACAGTTTTTGGAGATGGGAGTGAAGCAGGGTAGTCAAGACTTGGGTGGAGCAAGAGAACGTGAAGGGTTGGGAGGAAGGGAGGGAGGCAGAGAGGGAAGGAGGGACGGAGGGAGAAAATCACTGTCCCAACTTATGCTTGCCTTTTCGCCATCTGGTTTTAGACCTCTCTGGAACTCCTCCCTCCCTCTCCTCTCCCTACATCCCTCCCTCCTAACTCCTCCCCATCTACCTCCCTCCTCTCCTATCCCGTCTCCTCCTCTCTCTCTTTCTCTCTTCTGCACGCCCCTGGAGGTCTGGGGATGCGATGACCCAATCTGCCAGCAGGATGGCTGCCAAAGAGATGGCATCAAGATGTCGGATATTCGAGACCACAGGCGTGGAGAGGTGGGGAGTTGGAGGGAGCGAACCTCCGCAACCACGCAGTCCTGCAACCAGCCCCGCATGTTTTCCTCTCCCTAAGGCGAGCCGCGGTGCGTGAAATTTCAAGCGATGTGCGATGTGTGTAAACACGGGCTTTTTCTCGAATAAACACCCCTGGCAAGCGCCCCTACATATGTCTGGGTTTATTAAGTCGTTAGGCCCAAAAAGAGGCGTATCATTCACAGCCATTCCACCATAGTTGTGGCACCAAACTCACCCATGTTTCAAGGCAAAGGAGCGAGCACTTCGGATGGATGGAGGGATGGATAGTGCTTTACGGCCTATCAGCCTTTGTAGGCTATGTAAGGCCATTAAGCACGAAAATCATTAGAACAGTTTAGAGTAAATGTAATAAAAGTCACGGTGTCCCTAGTTATTTGCCTCTTACGAATCGCGTAGGGAGCGAGCACTTCGACAGCGGAGAGACGCCATCTGACGAGGCGTCGAGATCGCAGACAGAACACTGTCAACACCAACAAGTCCAAGACGATGCAACCCGCGTATGCCACACACGAGCATGGACACTTTCATGCATGAACACGCACACATACATAAATATGCGTGTGTCCATCCGTGCGGGTAGATAGCTTATTACGTGGAACACATTTTAGTCTTTATAGCTTCGTCTGAAATGGGGTTTTCCCACGATGTTATAACACACGAGTCACAACCTCAGACTTGTGTGCTGTTGCCTCTTGAAAGAGGAGCCAGTGTCGAAGGTCACGGACGGTTATTTACTAATGACGACGTAAAGCTGCGCGACTTCTGTGATGGAGAGCGACTCGCGCCTGCAAGCATCTCCAGCAGGCGCAATTTCGAGATTGGCGGGCAGAGGAAGCAGTTACCTCCCCTGCGGGATCTGCTGTCGATCCGTACGGAGCGGAACGCAGCGACAAGTGGAGAGAGAGAGAGAGAGAGAGAGAGAGAGAGAGAGAGAGAGAGAGGAGAGAGAGAGAGAGAGCGAGAGAGAGAGAGACGAGAAGCGAGAGTACGTAGAGAGAGAAGAAGGAGAGAGAGAGAGAGAGAGAGAGAGAGAGAGAGAGAGAGAGAGAGAGAGAGAGAGAGCGAGAGAGCGAGAGAGAGAGAGAGAGCGAGAGAGAGAGAGCGAGAGAGCGAGAGAGCGAGAGAGAGAGAGAGCGAGAGAGCGAGAGAGAGAGAGCGAGAGAGAGAGAGAGAGAGAGAGAGCGAGAGAGAGAGAGAGAGAGAGAGCGAGAGAGAGAGAGAGAGAGTATGACTGGTGAGGCTGCAACACTACAAAGGGATTTGCTCTTGAAAGTTTGCATAATTTGCAGTAGTATATTAACTGTTAGTATAACTTTACTCTTCCTGGCTTTTCTTTCAGAGTCAAAGAATAATCTTGACACAGATGACGGGATTAAGATCTTAGACCTCACCCACGCATATCTCTCTCTCTCTCTCTCTCTCTCTCTCTCTCTCTCTCTCTCTCTCTCTCTCTCTCTCTATTCATCCACCCTTTTCCTGTTCAACAGAAAAACAAAACACACACACACACAGACACACACACACACACACACAGACACACACAGACACACACACACACACACACACACACATTCATAATCACCCCATCCAAAACAACTCCCCTCTCTGCTCCCTCTGCTCTGTGCCCCTTCACCCCCTGTCTCTGCTCCCTCTGCTCTGTGCCCCTTCACCCCCTGTCTCTGCTCTCTCTGCTCTGTGCCCCTTCACCCCCTGTCTCTGCTCTCTCTGCTCTGTGCCCTTCACCCCCTGTCTCTGCTCTCTCTGCTCTGTGCCCCTTCACCCCCTGTCTCTGCTCTCTCTGCTCTGTGCCCCTTCACCCCCTGTCTCTGCTCTCTCTGCTCTGTGCCCCTTCACCCCTGTCTCTGCTCTCTCTGCTCTGTGCCCCTTCACCCCCTGTCTCTGCTCCCTCTGCTCTGTGCCCCTTCACCCCCTGTCTCTGCTCTCTCTGCTCTGTGCCCCTTCACCCCTGTCTCTGCTCTCTCTGCTCTGTGCCCCTTCACCCCCTGTCTCTGCTCTCTCTGCTCTGTGCCCCTTCACCCCCTGTCTCTGCTCTCTCTGCTCTGTGCCCCTTCACCCCCTGTCTCTGCTCCCTCTGCTCTGTGCCCCTTCACCCCCTGTCTCTGCTCCCTCTGCTCTGTGCCCCTTCACCCCCTGTCTCTGCTCTCTCTGCTCTGTGCCCCTTCACCCCCTGTCTCTGCTCTCTCTGCTCTGTGCCCCTTCACCCCCTGTCTCTTTCGCCATTTTCATCCTTATCTCCTCGTGTCTGCTGTCGAGCAAGCGTTCAGTGTTTCCTTTTCAAGACAACTCAGGTAGAAAGTGCGAGGCGACGTTTTCCGTCTGCACACGAATGGTTCTTTTCATCCCGTCCTAACCCAACGTCCCTTCTCCCCTCCCCCACCCTCTTTCCTTATCCCCTCTCCTTCACCCCCACCCCCTCCCCTTATTCCCTCTCCTGTCCCTCCCCTCCCATCAACCCCTCTCCTTCACCCCACCCCCCTCCCCTTATCCCCTCTGCTGCCCCTCCCTCCCTCCGCCAGACGTGCGCGTCTTTGTCAGGTAGAGCGCCAGCTTCCAAGGTCCGTCTGTTCCCCTTCATTCCAATGTCGCGGCGATCTATAGTCATGTACTGACATCTTACTTCATTAGGCAGTCACGTGTAGTAGTGCCATGGTCACATCCTACTACTTGTCCACGCTTTTATTCACTAAAAAACAACAACAGCACTTTAAAGTCTTCTGGCAGCCATAGCCACATGTTTACGTTTTCCTTCTTTTTGCTGTTGTGTGAAGTGTTTCGTTAACATGCACATAACCAACGCTTATACCAAAAACAGTAAGTCTTGGGACAGAATTGTTGAGAATAGCCTTAGCTAGAGCCATGGCACCAAGGGTCAAGACACAAAGCTGTTTTCTTTGTCCACGGCCCCATATAGGTCCCAGTCACTGGCTTGTCCTTGGAAGACACGGAGCGATACGAAGCACACGGTTGAGCAATCAATACTGGTATAGGGTTTAGCGGCGATTTCTGTCTGGCTGCGGATCATTCATCCGCTCTCGCTGGCCAGCCCGGCAGACGTCCGAGCAGCGGTCAGTGACGTGGAACTCTTCAAGCATCTCGTTGTGTCCACCCCTGGAGCGAGCGTCATCAGGAACCTCCACAGTCTACACAATTCGATCTCATCTCTCCGCAGCGTTTCACCTGGCCCTTCCCTATGGGCCAAGCTTGCTTACTTCACGACAACTCTAAGCAAATGGTTTAATTAAAATCCTAAACAATTTTAGAGTTAACAGCTGAATGTTACACCGCACTGGGGTTTCTTGATATAGAGTTACTTCTCTCTCTGAATAAGCTGTATCGGCATTCACTATACGATTTTAGACGCGAATCTACTACAACTCTCAGTAGGTCTCGTAAGCTGACACCTGAGGCGAAGCGTTCTCATGTCAACTGAGGTCAGCTATCAAACGCGAGTCCTAGCAGTCTCACAACGCAATGATTCCCACCCTAAGACGATAACAAACAACAAATAAACGTGTCAATGACGCGGCCATTAGCATAATCATACTCCAGAAATGAATCCAAACTGAGTCACCGATTTCTTCCGAAAACCCAAAATTGGGGGAAAACCACAAAACTTGTGACAGAAATGGGAACATTATACTGGTAATTGGGCGACGCATCGATATTTCACAGGCAGTCAATAAAGCCGTAGCTAATACGACACGAGGAGGAAACCACATCAACTCTTGGAAGGAGAGGATCAGGGTTAAAGGAGGAAGGGGGGTGGGGGGGAGAGGGGATGAGGTTCGGTAATGACAACTGTGAGGTGGGGAAGGGCAAAGAGACATGGTGGTGGGGGTGGAGGATGAGGCATAGGGGTGGGTGGGGGTGGTGGGATGGGAGTATGGAAGACCTGGCAGTAGGGGACAGACACCATACAATAAAGACCATACACATCTGCAGGCGGTACAGGGAGTGAACCACAGGAGGTCTGGTCTCAATCGAGGGAGTTGAGGTGGCGGGATGGGAAATGGGAGGGTTCTTTAACCTGGGCTGGGTTCATCGCGTTCTGGTGAGAACTTTCGATGGTATCTCCACGGTGACTCACTCCACAACCCCTCACATCGTAATTCATAATCAAAACACGAGCGGCCTTGTGGCGGGTTACCGCTGCAATTCCCCACGGGCGGCTGCCGCCCTGTGAACTTAACCCTAATGTAATAGAGGGCTCCCCCAGACCCTTAGGGGCCGCGTCTCTCCCGCCCGAGCCTCCCCTGTCCCGTCAGGGTTCCCCTGGAAGTCCATGAATTCCGACAGTCTCGCTGCCCCCGGCGAAACAAAGGCGCGGCCTGAAGAAAATTTATCGTCGGAGGACTGGCATGTCGGACGCAAGGGGCAATAAACCCACACCCTTAGGGGACACGGGGGAAAGACGGTGACGTCACAGAGAGACAGCGACAGAGAGAGTGACAGAGATAGAGAGAGACATAGAAACAAACACACACACACACAAACACACACACAAACACACACACACACACTCACACACACACACACAAACACACACACACAAAACACACACAGGGTGGGGTGGGCGGTGGGGGGAACGAGACTGACTGAAAGCAGGGACATACGCATCTATAAAACGGGAAAGAAGAGAGAAAGCTCAACGAAGAGAATAGAAATGGAAGAGGTACAAAAGTATGGCTAAGATATGGGGGAAAATGGCGAACATAAGACAAACGACTAAAAATGAACGGAGACTGTCTGTACAAAACAACAATAGTATGTTTGAGAATGTAACTGGGGCATGAAGCAGTTCGAAAACATGTTTGGAAGCGTGGAAAAGACAAGGTGGGATGGAGTGGAGGTGCGTGGGGGAGAAGAAGAGGCAGACGGGGCCGGCCAGGACATATCATGGCATTCAAGGGGACGAGGAGGCCCGGGGGGGGGGGGGGTGGCCGACAAGAAGAGGCGACTACAAGAAGTCAGCCTGCACTACCAAGACATGCCTCCCTGGGGAGTCGTGGAGGGCGGGGAAGGCAGTGGCTGAAAAATGAGATCTCACATTAGCTGTCACCGGCCTCAGACGAGGTGACGCGAGGAGTACTGCGGGCAAGTGTTTTATGGCCACCAGACACAGGGGAGGCGGCCGTGAGGGCAATGACGGAGTGGGGGAAAGGTCGCCACGAGATGCTAAGCCAATTAAATCCTCCACGACTGATGAGAGAGGCTAACTGGACTAATGCTGTGGCTCGATCTAACGAAGCAATTATGAAAGGATGCCCAAACAAGTTTCCATTCCAAGAGGAAGAGGGAGAGAGGAAGGGGATTGGGGGGGGGGGGGGGGGGGAGAGAGAGAAAGAGAGAGAGAGAGAGAGAGAGAGAGAGAGAGAGAGAGAGAGAGAGTTGGGGGAGGGAGGAAAAGGATGGGCAGAAGGCTGGTAAGTGGATCGATCAAAGTAAGACAAACAGACTTATCAGATAGACTGACCAATCGGACCAATCAGGCAAGACTGACACAGGCAGACAGATCCATACAGACACTGAGTCAATAAAATATCAGGAAAAAACATTCTTCCGACCTGGAACTCATCACAGCCTGCACCACAACCAAAACAATGACGTCCATTTCCTACCAGCCACCACGCAACCCCTGGCGCAGCCATTGGGCATAATGGACCCCTAGGGGTCCCCGTAATTCAGGGGAGACAACCTTGCCCAGCAAGCAGCACAGGTGACGGGCAGCCAGTCCCTAGGTAAACAAGGTGGGGTGCGTGGAGGCAGGCATGATACATTAGGCCACTCGGGCCAGGGCGGCAGGCAGGCAGGCAAGGGGGAAACCATTCCATTGTTCTGCCTCTCCTATCCGACCAGCAGTCCCAATGCCACAGCTGTCCCGATGCCACAGCAGTCCAACTGCCGCGACCCCAGAGTGTCTCAAGGTGGGGCAGGCAGGCCAGGGACGTCCGCTTGAGGCGCGGCGAGGATGTTCATGAGTCCATGGTTATATCAACAAGGGCTGCCCTGTACATTGTGGTACCATACCTTGGCACCACACTGCTAGGGCTGACAACCCAAGGATAAGATATCAACAGACCTCCAACATAGCACATGGGTTGAGCAGACAGAGCAAGGCAGAGAAAGACAGAGAACAAAGCAGTCAGTACTGACAGACAGGAAGACACAAGCACTCAGTTGTACACAGACGGGCTGAGCTGGGCAGGCAAAGCGGCCATCTCTGGGACCAGGGCGAGGGAGTCCGGGAGACGTGATGGAACTTCCCGCTGTCGCCAGAGCTCGTAAATCGCCCTGGCCCTGCCCTCCCCTGACCTGTTGTTGGGCAGGCACGCACGGACGCTCTCTCCTGGGGACCCAGGGTCGGTCTGTGGTATGGGCATCACCCCCTTCCCTGGCCCCCATCCCAGTCGCCCTCCCCACCCCCACCCAGACCCTTCCCTTCGTTTCCCCTCCAGACAACCTCGAGTCGACTTTCCATTTAGTCATCATGGCTTTCACCCCCTGGATGGCTTTTTACCCACCCACCCCCACTCCCTCTAACCCCTTCCGCCGAAGCGAGTGTCTTCTCCCCCCGCTGGAGATTAAGTTCTTTAGCAGTGCCTCTCCTCGTTGTCATTTCGCCGTCTTGAGGACCCTGCGAGCCAAAACATGCAAATGGCCCTCTCGTGCCGCTAGCTCATTTTTTGGCGCGCCCCACTTGATGGTTGTTAGCAACACGAGGTGAAGGCAGCGCCTCGCGGATTATGTGTCCTGGAGATGTCTTGGCGTGGGGGTATCCGATACTTCCTTCTCCAGCCAGTCTTCAAAGGGGAAGGGACTTTATTCAACGACCCCGGTCAAACGCAGGATCTTGGTGGGTGACATGCGTCACCTAGAGTGACTCATGGACCTCCAAGACATCATCGTAGGACGTGCGAGTTGCGTTCTGGACATGAACATGACATGACAAGTGCAGTTCGTCCACTTGCAGCGTTGTAGTGTGTCTCGGAGATCGTGTTGGGCATTACCGACTTATAGTGTCATCGTCTCTGAGTCTCGCTGAAATGTTAAGTAGGGCTGTTCCACCCCGAATCAAGTCTGCGGGAGTCATTTGGTACTTTGATAGTTCATAAAGCATGCGCTGTGCTTATTTTCTGGAGTAACAATAAAGTGGCTGTCAAATCTCGGGGGTATTTCTGTTCTTTACGAACACTGTGTAGATAGTCACAGACTTATGAAGGTATGTAATGTTCTCCTTTTCGGATAAAAACATCTGCTGCTAAAGTCTGAAAACACCCCTCGCCCCTTCTATTACCCCCGCACCCTCCCCCCCCCCTCTCTCTCTCTCTCTCTCTCTCTCTCTCTCTCTCTCTCTCTCTCTCTCTCTCTCTCTCTCTCTCTCTCTCTCTCTCTCTCTCTGAATTCGCCATTCATTTGCAGCAGGCACGCTGCAGATCAGGACAGCATGATTCGATTTTTTCCACAATGAAACACGATCACCGCTGCCCTTCTTTTTCTCTCCTCGATTCTCCACTTGCTGGCAGCAAAGATCTTACTGCTGGCAGTCACAAAATCTCTCGCACGCTCCGCCTGACCGCCAACCCCGAGATAAGCAACTAGTCATGAAATCACGTCTCCTGTCAGGAGCAGTCCACGTGAGGTCACCTCTGTCGAAAAAGCAAGCACTGCCTCTGCATTTGGTCGGAAAACAGGAGGGAAACCATGCCTCCCGATAGACGTGTGAAGCGAAATATAATGCCAGGGAGATGCAGTCACGGAATTGATTAATACCAAGGAGGCGATCTCGGCAGAAACGGAAACACGCACAATTGTACTTAGATCTGAGTCTCCTATAAGACTGATAAGGCTAGGTTTCAAGGAAAGAAAACGGAGTACTTGTGACAAATTTTAAAAACATTTTTACTGCATGGTCATGCATTTCGAAAACCCTAAGGATCTCTTGTGAGTTACATCAATACCCGTGAATCTTTCTTCTTCTTCTGACATTTTGAACTTGACATAAAGCAAAAACTAGACATTTCATCAATATTCAACAGTTCATTCCCCCACTCGCAACTTATTGACCTTTCAAGGAGCGAGAAGAGCTCAAGAATCTGAGACCTGTGCAGTGCCATGAACACGGGTTTCTCCCAGTTCCTTCTTATGTGGGAGGGGAGGGAGAGAGAGAGAGAGAGAGAGAGAGAGAGAGAGAGAGAGAGAGAGAGAGAGAGAGAGAGATTACGAAAAAGCATGTCCACTGCACATCTCCTACATTCTTTCTGCATAATGAAAAGTATACTTTTACTCAAAGGCCAGGTGAAGGGAAGTGGGGTGGGAGGCGGGAGTAAAGAGAAAGAGAAACGTTTTATGAGGCCAGGATGAAAGAAGGCAGGGAGGCAGGGGCCAGGGATGATTTTGATCAAATTCTGTTTGATTAACATGATGGAGCGGCAGTGGTGCCTCTGCCGGATTTGGTAGTTTCCTGGCAGCTGTTGACAGAACGCCAGGCTGGGAGGCGGGACGGTGGGGGGTCATCATGCGACCCAAACATGCTGCATGGCGAGGCTGTGTGGACCCCGGGGCAACACCTATTGGGGCAAAGCCCTGGGCAAATACCTCCTGGCCCCATGTTGATGGAGAGAAATTCATATTTCACTTGGGATGCATTGTTGCGCTTGGCGATCAATGCAGTATTCATATTTGTAAGACTTTGAAGCGTCGCCACGGCTTGTTTAGCAGTCCGGGTGTGAACAAGCATGGGTTTGTCGCTTCTGCCGTGCGGAGAGGACTTGGGAAGCGAGTGAGGAGAGGAAACCCTGATGGTGGCGCTCAATTAAAAACGCATCCGCCGGCTCCTAGAAAGCCAACTCAAGGGGAAAATAATGAAGATCCTCCTCTGGAAAAATCTAACCCATGCAAGGGCCAATCGATCGAGTGCGATCACCGCAGCCAGAACTTTCCCAGGGCTACCAGCAAGCCTTGTCCCACAAGCCCAGCATTAGAGGCGAGAAGATCTGGGGGAAAAAAGTGGAGGTGGTTCTGCTGGGAAAAACAATGTTCGGCGAGTGAATAGCTGTTGGGAAACCCAGATAAAGATCACCCCGCAAGCGGCTTGGACCGAGGATAAGTTCCACTGGCGATTCAATGAAATTAATCAATGGCGCAGGGGCTTTATCCTATCAACCGACGGCGCCCGGGAAGCGAGCGAGACAAAAATGGAGGCGGGTGAGGTGCTGCGCAGGCTCCATCACAAAGCCGATTCATCAGCGGAGGTATCATCAGCGGGAGGAGATTTGTCCAATTAATGGAATTCGCAATCTCGATCCCGACGCGAGGACCGTCATCCGTGCGGCTGGATTGCAAGACAATAAACCTGAAATTGAATACACCGCCCTCGTCCATTGATGGCAGTGATCCCACCTCGACGGCATCGAGACAGAAAAATTGAATTAGGAGCCAGCGCCGGGACAGCAGGCGGAGAAACCGGCAGGAGGAAGACCGAGTAGTGTGGGCAAGACTGCCCCGTGGTCAGAGACTCGTGTTTCCAACACAGAATGCCTCCAGCCTTGTACATGGAGCTCAGAACAAAGTCACGGAAACTAGTTTCAAGGCTCAGAGAGGCAAACGCAAAAGGTGACCCCCAAAAGTAGCTACTGTCCTGAAATATCCGCAAGAACTTTCATAAGAAGGAAGTAAAACAGAAAGGTCAATGTCTCTCCGTTTTCATGACCTGAAAGAAAAGCGGCTGCACAGCACAAGAAATAGATGGAAGCTATGGACAGAATAGAAAGCTTAGGCACCCCCTCGTTCATTACTGATGGGAACAGGTGCAAACCCATTTCGCACAGTACTTAAAACCCTTAGATCTTACCACTGTAGGCGTTTGCTGAATGAATTAACTTTTTAACTCCAACCAATCTTCATCCTTATTTCTACCTTATAGCACTCAGGGATAAAGGAAACATAAACCGTTAATTTCATTGAAATCCCCCTGTTCGGAAAACATGGGGAAGAAAAAAACTCCAGCCCGCAGAAGTGACACACCAGTAGAAAAATCGGACAGAGAAACGAATTCCTCAAAAACTCCCCTCTTTCAATCAATAACAATTCCCTCCCTTCAAGCCTGCAGTCTATCCCCTGTACTACGCACCACAGGGATCAACGATACGCTGCAACTTGTACAAGGCCATGAAAGGGAAGGTGGAGCTACGTGATAGGGGCGAAAGAGACCATTCCATTACTGGGTGGCAGGAGGAGCGCTCACACTCCGCTGGCCAGAGCGGGCCAGTGGGCTTCCCTGAAGACACTCTAGGGACACGAGACGGCAAAAAGTCTCCTCCTGTCCCAGAACAGTCCACCCCTAGTCTACAATTTTCCGCCCCGAGAGCCAATTTCTCTGCGCCGTTGGCCCGAGTCTGTAACAACCTTTTTTCCCTCCTTGCCCCGACGCTGCCCGCGTAATTCATCAGAATGAATAAAATGAAAAATGGCCCCTTCCTTCCTCGCGTCCTCCTCAGCTCTGCCCAGCACCGTTTGCTCGAGGGCCAGGACCTGCGCTGCAACATGTTTTTTCGACGTTCCCGACCTGGCCACGAGTTTTCGCCGTAAATACAGAAAAGCTCTTCGGACTACGACATATTTTTCCACGAAGACCTTTCCTCACTTGTGTTCCCACCTTATTTCCTTGCACTGTGGTAGGATTTTCTTTTTAGGTTTTAAGACCTTCTCCCATTTTTGTTCCCACCTTATTTCCTTGCACTGTGGCATGTTTTGTTTGCTAGTTGTTGGTTGTTTTTTGTGTTTTTTTTGGGGGGGAGGGGGACGCGTCTGAATTCTAGAATATAACCTAAATCCCCTTTGCATTCTTTCTCGACCGATGCAATACCAGAAAACGCCCAATGCAACCACAATGATCAGTTAATTTCCATTCAAATCCGCCAACGTCTGCACGAAAAGTGCGTACCTTCTTTACATCCTGCAGACGTCTGTTAAATATAAACACGTTTGCAGTAATTAATATTCGATTGAAGAAACACTACATGCATCCCAGCCGTAGTCTCAAACTCGAAAAAAAGGTCTCCGTAAAATCTAGACTGCTTTATTCAATTCAGCCTCAGCCAGAGAGGAGTATGCACCTCAGAAGCGCCTGTTCCTCTACACACACTGTAGGACAATCAATCCAGGCACTAGCTCTGATAGAAAGCGATTCCTTGCGTTGTGCCTTGTGTGATACCGCCTTTGAAAGACGAAGGCAAAACAGGAAGCAGACGATCAGTTAAGTTCAGTTCAGCAAGGTAATCTCCACGCTACAGACAAAACCAGAATGCAGCGTCAAGGGTTGGCCGGTGCAAATCTCTTGTCAGGAAAGAAAACGTTATTACCGCTGCGGCAGAGATCCGCAATGGGTTTCAGCAAATTGCTGTTTGCTTTCGCTCCGGTTCGACTGTTAGCGCACCAAGATGCAAAGAGATGGCGATGACATTACAACTATGCCTTGGAAAAAAAGGGCATCGAAAACTTTTAGCGTTTCGGGGAACATGTTGGGAGAAATGGTAGGACTACACGTGAGTGACAAAGGCACTCTTCTTTGTCACGCGTCTTTTCGACACTGACGGTCAGCAGGAGTCGCTATGTCAACACAAGTATCCTCATAGCTGCTCCATGCGCGCAACGAAGTCAATTTCGATGCCTGATACGCGAAGAAGAGAAAGAGTGATAGGGGGGGGAAAACGCGTCAAATTCCTATTAGAGATGAAAAGAACGGCAATGATTCATCAGACACGCAGACTACGTGCCGTGGGGAGAAGAAAACCCAACCAATTACATTCTGAATGCGACCAGGCCAACAACCTACTGACTGAAGACATGGAGAAAATTGCGATGCCTTTGTCACACACAACAAACAAGTTACCAAGACGTAAACAAGACCGTTGGGTGGCGTGGCGGCCTCAAGAAAAACCTCATTACCAGATCGACAGCCATGCAATATGCAGAGGCCTCAAAGCTTAGTCCCCAATAACGTTGACGACTGCCTAGATGGGGAGGAGAGAAACACGACCTGGGAGGACGGCTCCCTGAGTTGGGAAGTCTCCACACTTCGGCTGTCTGCGTGGCCCTCCTGTCCGCCTCCTTCAGACTCACCCTCCCCTCCAACACCGTTCGCCTCCAGTCAACAACGATTTGGGGGTTGAAGAAGAAAAAAGGCGTGGGAAGCCTTTGATCTAGTGATTGCCCTCAAATGATAATGGGAGTCTAGTGAGAGAAAAATCAGTACCGAGGATGGAGTAATACAAGATGTCTGCCGATGCGCTTGCGTGTAGTGTCACTTTTAGTTTCCAGATAAAATAAGAGTTCACGAATTCATGTAACTCTGCTCGCGGAAAAACCCATTTCAAGATATTAAGCTTCAAAAACCGAGCCGAAATCCGATCTTGAAAATATACCGAAATAAAAATCGTATAGCGCTAATAAGATCATCCGGCTTTCAAAAGCCCTATTTTCCCATCTTGTTATTTAACACACGGCCAAAAAAAGCAATAACGGCAGAGCGACAACTTTTCGGGTTCGCCAGGTAACAACGTGTAAAGAACAGTCCCAGCGACGCCAAACTGCCATCCATCGTTCGGGCTGAACCCGATAATTGATGATTTCACTTCGACACACCACAGGTCGCCGCATCCCCAGGAGGAAAACAGCTCAGGTAGCCACATGTTGTCATGACAACCAAGGCAAGCATCACCAGGGTGACAGCAGTCTTCAGCTGGTTTTTCCTCTCGATGTCTCCTCTCTCTAAAGCTGTTTACCATAGCAAGCGGAGGGATCGGATGGAGAGTAGTAAGAATAGACCAAAGCATGTGGATCACTGTTTCGTCGATTTCATGACGGCATGGTCTTATAATTCTGGTAATTCACATAATCTTGTGTGTGTGTGTGTGTGTGTGTGTGTGTGTGTGTGTGTGTGTGTGTGTGTGTGTGTGTGTGTGTGAGTGTGCGCGGTGAGTATGAGTGTGTGTGTGTGTGTGTGTGTAAGAGAGAGTGAGAGAGAGAGAAGAGTATGTGTGTGTGTACGTGTATGTGTGCATGCGCGTGCGTGCGTGAGGGTGGAGACCAAAGTGGGAGGTGGAGGATGGAGGTTAACAGGTTGGACAAAGATGCAGACAGGAGAATAATGCACCAATGCATACGATAAGTTTAATTCACAGGTTAAAAATTCACACAGACTTGAATAATAAAGCAACCCCACCCCACCCAGAATAAGGACCATTGCAACAAATATTTTCAAAATCTAACAACTCAAATAAAACTCTAAGTGTTACTATATTTACTGTCGCATTTGTAATCACAGATCTATCAGAACTAAACGACTCCTGTCCAACAACCAGCTGGAGAAAGATGCTCCACTGAGACACCAGACCTCAAAATAAGATGTCCGCCATTTAGAATGCCATAGGAGGTCAAGGATCTTTGCAACGTACTGTAAAGTCGTAGGGATGGGGGTATGGGGGCAGGAGGGTGCCCGAAAAGGAGATGCGAGGGGGTGAAGCTTAGCCGTCCTGACACATCCACTGGGAATCGAAGAGGAAAGTCTCTCTCTGTGTCGATGACAGAGAGAACCGAGATGATACAGAGAGAGAGACAGGAGTAGAGACAGAGAGAGATAGAGAGAGAGAGGAGAGAGAGAGAGAAGGAGAGACACAGAGATGGGGAGGAGAGGAGGAGAGGAGAGAGAAGAGACAGATAGAGAGACAGAGGACGAGAGTACGATCGTAGTAGATGAGGAGAGAGAGAGACAGAAGAGAGAGAGAGGAACATCAAGGTTGGGTGAGGAAGCGTAGGACAGAAAGGAGCTCTACTGGGAATGCGGGAAGTAAGACGCGATGAGAATTGGTGTAACTTTCCTTTATTGAAAAGGGCGATGTTCTTTGTTTCAGGAAACCGTGGTTTACCGCACAGCGGCACTCCAGCTTGCAAAGTGCGTCGATACCAACAAAAAAAAAACCCCCCCGGAATTTTTCCTCCAGGACTGTCACGTGACCCAGTAGATCCGGATCGTGATCGATGGCAGTCGGGCAGGGAGCGATGATCAGTCTGGCAGGGATAGATGATCGGTGACAGCGAGTGAGAAGGTAATGAATCTCTTGTGTGTGCAGGTGGAAGGATGATGTCGCAACTGTTGGACGACCGTGCTTGATCTTTGTGCTCTCTCTCTCTCTCTCTCTCTCTCTCTCTCTCTCTCTCTCTCTCTCTCTCTCTCTCTCTCTCTCTCTCTCTCTCTCTCTCTCTCTCTCTCATATTCATATACTCACACACACACACACACACACCTACACACACAATCGCTGGCGAAAACAACTACCACATCAACCTTTAGGCCATGGATTATGGATTACTTTCCTCCCCAGAAGCTGGTGGCTCGCAGTATTGAGCCTATTACGGCGCGAACACCGTCTATAGTTCCGCCTCCGAATTTCGCGGTTTTAAAGGAAAGCTAAATGTGAAGGCACTGAGAGGAAACCCACCCTGCAGGGACCTCTCATTACGGGTGGCGTTTTGTCTGCGCCAGACACTGAGGCCCAGCTCATCCACCCGAATTTGAACGGGTGGGTGATGGAAGGGGGCGGTCCCACCCTTCAGGCGACATTCACTGGGGCACAGGAAACTTGGATGGCGACAATGACACGTGCTTGATTCAGGTGGTGTCAAAGCAACGGGTATTCGTGCTTGCGCTCTCTCTCTCTCTCTCTCTCTCTCTCTCTCTCTCTCTCTCTCTCTCTCTCTCTCTCTCTCTCTCACACACACACACACACAAATACACACACTCACACAATGGTTGACGTACTAAATAGGCCATGAAGAGGACACAAAATGGCAACTGCTGGGGCGGCGACGGAGGACACAAGGTGATGATGGAGATAACACTGACGACGAAATGATATGGGACACTGGGGTGGCAGTTGAACGTAGAAGAAAGGTGTCAGCCCAACGCCCGTAGCTTTTATGCCGACGATAACGGGATGTCCGTAAAGACGTCAGCTTCTGTTACAACGATTAGCACTTGATCTGAACTGAAACAGTGACGGCGCGGTACGCGGCAAACAGTGGCACAGGAATCGTAATGACACGGTGCCGAGTCCCAGGTGCGGAAGCCAAGGTACACGGGACATCGCCTTATTCAGCGCTGCACTACGATGGCGGCGGGAAGACGCTCACACACACGTCCCCACAGCCGAAGGTCAGGAAGTCTGGGCTGGAAGGGGGCCGCACTTGGGGCAGACCTGAAGGGGGAGGAGGGAGGGAGGCAGACGGGACGGGGGTGAGGGGCGCCATTCACCACGACGTCAGAGTATCGCGGGGTTTGGGGTCTAGGGAACGTCAGGCGTTGATTGTACCCTTCACTGAACGTGGCGCCCAAGGAGAAGAAACCAAGGGAGAGAGGGATGGTGCACACATAGCGAAGATGGCTCAGCGGGAGGCTGCGGTAACCCGGGGCAGTCTGCCTTTGTGCCCGCACTAACGAGGAGACGTCTCTAGGTAAATGTTGTCTCCAGAAGAGCAGACTTTCTGACCCCTGCCCTCCACTTAAATTGAAGCGACACACCCGTACGATGAATAGGTTTTTCTGTGATAAGGAGTCACCTTCATGAAGAGTTCCATGCATGGAGTGAGTCTTCAGATGAGAAATTTATTTACATCTCTCACTCCATTACGAAGACGTACAGATGGCAATGCTCTTCTGTCAATGAATGGATTGCTACTTTTCTCGATTCATCCTTCATATTTTCTTTCCCCCTCTCTCTCCTACCCCTTCCAGACACTTCTCTCTGTCATACTTTTCCCCCCTTCTTCACCTCTTTCCCCCTTTACCTGACCACCTCAAACCCACCCCCATCCCCCTTTCCCAGGAGACCCTGCTGTTTTTGATGACGCCAGACCAGGGAGACGCGAAAGAGACGGCATTGTTTTGCAGGAGGAGTTTTTTCCCCTAACACCCCATTCCCCCTGGTGCAGTGGTTTATCCAGGATCTGAAGGGATTCTACATGTTGGGATTAACCCCCTCCTGTGTTTGATAAAAACGCTTCACAAACGCGTTTCAAGAGTTCGCCCCCCCGCCCCCCCCCCCCGCCCCCCCCCCCCCCCCCCCCACTCACCCCCGCCCCCCCCCCCCCCCCCCTCTCCTCTCGTCTCATTTCTCTGCCATGAAATCCTTTGAATCGAGTACGAAGTCTCAAAGCACCGCACTTAAGTACAGGGCTTCAGGCAAACTCCATGATACACCGACATTTGAAAGTTGACAAGAAATACTACTGCTAAACAGTGCAAGAGTTTTTACAGTTTTCATCGAGGCGCCACGCCTCGTGACTATGATAGTTTATGGATTTGCAGCTAGCTACCTGGCATACTGGGCCATGAATAGTGTCGATGAAACAAGAATGTCCTCAAGCCAGCTTTCGAAATGTTCCCTACGTGTTTACTTAAGGTTTCTCAGTATTTTGCAAATGTATCCAAAGAAAAGAAAATCTTATTCAGAATTGTGAGACTTTGTCACGAACAAAAGGTGTTATCTCATGTGTTTACATCTAAAGGGTATTTGTAAGATTTAGTGACAGCAGCGAGTTTGGTCAGGTGGTACTCCCGACGAGTCCGACCTAGGACTTCTCTGCTTTGTTCCTTCCTCCCTTTGACCTCGATCGTTGGTCCGAACCAATATCCATCTTGGCGCATCCATCGATCATGGATTACGACCAATCAATAGAGCAAACATCACATGAGCTTTCGAGAATTGCCCTGGCGAGGATGGACACTCAGGGCATGGCACGTGTCACAAGATGAGATGAGGTCAGACGGAAGGAAGGCGTTCGTTCGACGAGGGAGGAGTGACTCGACAAGTCCTGCTGTGTGCGTGCCGACTGCCTTCAAAGAGGAGATTCAAAATCACTGCACGCCTTATGGTGATGGTGAGCAAGGCTGGCCATTGAAGATGAGATGAGTGACTCTCTCCTTCATTCCCAACCTCAACCCTTCCGTCTCTCCGTCTTTCACCCTCCCCCCCCCCCCCCCCCTCCAAACCCCTCCACCACTTTTCGCCCCTCGGGATTTCACCTCCCCTCATCTGTAAGAAACCCTTTGCATTCAAAACTGCAATGTCCCGACCCCCACAGCACTTTCGTGTTTTCCTCCTGATCCGTCATGTCTCTTTTGGGGCGAAAATAGCAACTTGAGTTCAAACGCTCCCATTTCCTTCAACCATCTCCTCGTCCCCCCCTAGAATATCCCCCCATTCCATTTTGACTTTTTTCTCCAGCCAAACATCTCCCCCTCCCTCCCATACTTCTTTCGTCTCCCACCTCTGTAACCCCCACTTCACTCATTCGCCCATCCCTCAATGCACCCCTCCCCCCCCCACCTCCACACCCCCACCCCTAGTTCAAATGCCTCTGTCTCTTTGGTCCAGTTTTCCTCCTCTCCCCATCCTGTGCCCCCTTCCCTCTCATTCCGATTCTCTTTACAGTTCCCCCCTCTTCTCCGTTTCAGAACGCCCCCCCCCCCCTCTTTCCTTCCTCCTTTCTCACCACTCTTCTCTTCCTGCAGCCCTCTACCCACAAGTCCCAAAAGCTCCTCTGCTTCTCTACATTACCCCTGCTTTTTTCTCTTCATCCTGGAAACGAAAGGTCTATTCTCCTTTCCTTTAAACATTCCCCTGTCTTCCTCTCCATCCCCCGTTCCTCCTGCCTCCCCACCCCACCCCCGTGACGGGCCTCACGGCACGCAGGAGACAATGCGAGCTCTGCGGACAGGCATCTGTCAGGCAACGGCAGGATCCTTGGACAAACTCCCCTGGGGGCCAAGGCGCGCCGCCCCGACCCTGGGGTTGGCGGGCTTGCGGGGGGGGGGGGGGGGGGGAGGGGTGTCGGCTATCCCACCCCCGACCTAGAGAGACGTCATTCTCGAGGTAGAGGATGGTGATTAGTTGGGTAGCTTCACATTGTCGTAGAGATTGCTGCCAGGGGTACTAACGACTAACTTTAGAAGTAGCATTAAGAACCCATTGAAGGCAAGCAAACGGGAGGGAGAGAAGGAAGGGGGTGGGAGGGAGGGAAAGAGAGGAAGGGAGTGCAGGAGAAGGAGAGAGAGAGGGAGGGGGGGGGGGAGAGGGAAGGAGGGAGAGAGAGAGAGAGAGAGAGAGAGAGAGAGAGAGAGAGAGAGAGAGAGAGAGAGAGAGAGGGGGAGGGAGGGAGGGAGGGAGAGAGAGTACGGGTACAGAGGTTCCCAGGACATATTGGACTCATCACGTAGCAGTCTCTTGGCAACCAGGGGCGGGCGTCCTCCTTGGGCGACCGGCACTAATCCATTAATCCCTCATCCAACCCCGCCCCCATTCCTCCCCTTCCTCGCCCCCTTCACCTGGACTTTACCGCTGCCAAGAACCCCCTTCTCCACCCCCTCTAGCTCCCCAGGGGCTCCAGTGGTGACCTGCCAAACCCTGGACCAGTGGTGAGAGCGCGCGTTTAGGAGCAAATAAGATAAAGGAGAAGAACGTACTGCAAAGAGCGAGGAGAGGGAGCAAACAGCGGACGCCCAAAGGGTCGTCGCCTACCAAGACAAGAAACACACGAGAAGAATGCAGATCCTGCTGCGAGGGCTTGCAGCGAGGAACAAACAGAGGAGGCAGGAATCTGCAGGGGCTGGCCGATAGTGTGCATTGTAGATCAGAAGTCTGCCGGACTACAAAGACTGATCAATGGAAAGATCCCAGATCCAACAGTGAGGAATCAGAGCCAATGGCGATAGCCGGAGACAAAAATGCAGTTGCTCATCGCTGGGGACGATGACGAGCAGCAACAAACCTACTATGGGGAGGGTTTCAATACTTCGCCCAGAACCAGGAAATATTCTCTAGGCCCGACGCAAGCCTAGCTAGGGCCTTCAAGGAACAAACAGGGAGAAGGGGGAGAGAGGTTGGCCGAGGAGTTAGAGCCACGCGGCCCTGGAGACGTGCAGGCTGCCACAGACACACGTCCAAGCCTTGTGGAACCGCCACGCCATCCTGACACGGTTCCCATGGGGCGACATAAGGCAACTGCAAACAAGCCACAGTCGCATGCCGTGTGCCAACCCAAAGGCAACGACGAGTAAAGTCCCACTATGGCGACAGAAACATGGAGGGTGGTAGAGAAAGGAAGGAAAAAGTCTCGATCGACGGCAGAAGCCTTGACCTTTCCTGCAACTGGTGCCTGGCTCCATCACCACGGCTGACAATGGCCCGAGGTCCCTGCTGCGACTGGGTCAGCGCAAAGGTCGAGAAAAGGGAGCAGGTCAATGACACGTGCAGAAAAGACATAAAACTTCTACAAGAAAAAACAACAACACACACACACACAAACACTCACGCACGCACGCACACACACACGCACGCGCACACACACACACACACGCACGCACACACACGCACGCACACACACGCACGCACACACACACAGGCACACACACACACACACGCACGCACACACACGCACACACACACACACTTTGCAATCCGTGACGACAAAGACGATACCAGTAAAAGCCTACTCACCCCTCCACCTTTAAACCCCGGCGGTTTGTAGGTCATCCATGTGAGTTTCTCCTTGGTATCAGCTGTGTCCAGCAGTACCACTGCAACAGAAAAGAGACAGAAATACTTTAGCATTCGGCGAAAGCAACAAAGCTGAATGTACTGGAAACAAAGTACACAAACTTGCTTCAGACTGTCGCACTTTAATAAAAGGAAAGCTCAGCACAATGGATTTCATCACTCCAAACCTATCTGCACTGCTTTCGTCAAGTTAACGTAACGAGGCGAGAAAACAGTACACTAGAAGACACTGGGGACAGCATCTGCAATTATGTATTGCTTGGCTGGAAGTGATCATAGAACTGCATGCTCTCTAACAGAAGCCCCAGCGACAAACTCATGTCCTCACTTCGGCTCCTCCGGGGAAATTTGAACAAGCACCATCCCTGTTATACGCGCTCTTCCCAACTCGAAGCTTTCAAGCTTCTCCTGTCTGTCGATCTTGTGTTGTCATGGATTCCAATAGCCACTGCCTCACACCCTTGCAGGGTAACGTATTCCACACACCCTCACTCTCCGTGCTTCCCCACGACCCAGCCTGCACGCAGCCCTCGGCAACTGCACTGTCACGCCTAATTCATTCGAGTCGTCCACCTCGGTCTCAAGGTTTCATACGCATTCTGCTGTTGGACCAGTGCTGTCGACAGCTGAGAGGTGCATGCACAGGTGCACGCTAATTTTTGTGCATGAAGGTGCGTGCGAGCATGTAGGCGCGATTGTATCTGCCCACTAAGAGAGAGAGAGAGAGAGAGAGAGAGAGAGAGAGAGAGAGAGAGAGAGAGAGAGAGAGAGAGAGAGAGAGAGAGAGAGAGAGAGAGAGAGAGAGAGAGAGAGAGAGAGAGAGAGAGAGAGAGAGAGAGAGAGAAAGCTTGCATGACGAAATGCCATTGCTCTTCCACTATAAGCTCTGAAGAGCCGGAACCAGGGATACTGCTGTTGTGGGGCCAGTCTGGACAGAGAAGTACGACCCGCATGGCCCGAGCAGACACCAGAAATCTCCAGAGATCATTTCGCCTGACTAGATCGATAGGATGCTGTGTGTCTTGGAGACTCTCTTTCTCTCTCTCTCTCTCTCTCTCTCTCTCTCTCTCTCTCTCTCTCTCTCTCTCTCTCTCTCTCTCTCTCTCTCTCTCTGCCCATTCGGACGTCAGTGTGTCTCACAGCGCAACTAGGCAAGAGAGTCGATGTTTTCGTTGGCAGCTCAGGCAATCTAATAAAACATACACAGAAAAAAGTAGCATATTTTCTTTCCGCGTGAAGAGGCAAAAAACTGTACTTCAGGGGGAAAATACGACAGCATCGAGTTGCGTTCCGAGGACGCAAAAATGGACTTTTAAAACAACAAAGCGCATTGTATTACTGCTGCGGGCACTTCAATCAAATGGGCACGGGCGGGCGTCGCAAGAAACGCGGGCGATCAGGGGGAGAAAAAGGCATATGCCAAGTAATCGAATCACAGACGGCTGACAAGTGCAGGCAGGGAGAGGGGGCAGGCAGCCAGGAGAAGACTGACAAGGACGGCCACGGGAGAAAGCGGCTTCTTATCACGGGGAGGCGCGGTGTCAAGCCAGCCTACAGCCAGCAGAGACGCTCATCAGCAAGAGCCGCCCGCGTGCCCGTCACTTGGCAACGCAAGGACCCAGCTTAACGCCAGCGTCTTCCCGCCTTTAGCGGACGCTGCGACTGCGGAGTGCGCGGACGCGGAGGGGAGTAAGGGTGGCGGACACAGGGAAGAGGGCCCTTTGTTTCCTCTCGCAGACGGGCGCAATCCTCCAAGACCTGGCCATCAGAAACACATTAGGATCCATTTCAACCAGGCACCAAGAAGGCACGACCCCCAGCAAGCCAGGCTAACCCTGACTCCCCCCACAAAGGTGTCGCCGCCTGCCACTGGCTGGCCAAAGCCCGGACACAATGCCGCTTGATTGTCGGCTCCTTTGAAGTCCTCTCAGACTCCGGCACCGTGGGAGTAGGCTGCCCGCTTCCGGTGCCGTCTCCTCCTCGGCACCAATCTGCAGGGCCCCGATCGAAGACCGCCGAGATCTCCTCGGATCGCGAGTGTCAGCAAGGGCTGAGACGGTGGTCAGCTACTTTGATCTTCAAACACGACTGGGTGCCCTCACGAGTTCAGTACAATTCCTGAGGCTTGGATATAGTTGCTCTCTCTAAGGATGTTGTCTCGTGTGCAGACATGCTTTTCTCGGGTCTGCGGAAATAAACCCCGCGCAGCGAGAACCACTCAAGTATCTGGTGCGAAATTACGCTGCTGTTGAGGCATACGTTCATCTTGTCTCCCTTTTGTATGTGCGATCCAAGGTCGTCTGGCTCAATGAATTTGAGTGCAGATGATAACATTAAGTGAGATCAATACCTCTCCATGAAAGGGTAAAGGAACTTTTTGATCCTCCTCTTCCTTATTCTCCTCTTACGCTTCTTGTATTTCTAGGAGGCACTAGATAAAATTGGTCATTTCACTAAAGATGAAGAGAGAGAGAGAGAGAGAGAGAGAGAGAGAGAGAGAGAGAGAGAGAGAGAGAGAGAGAGAGAGAAGCAATGAGCCATCAATAAGCTGGTCTGATGAAGAGTTGGTTATATCTGTCCAGGCTCAGGCCTATATGCTGGACACATAATTAACGATCAGGTGGTGGAGGGGAGATGGTTGATATGGGAGAAAGGGAAACACAGGGGAAAGGGGACAGAGAGGAATGGACTACGATGTTGACTGCGATCAATCGATACGGCACGCCGTCCTATAATCCCCATGCTTTCTAGTTATCTCTGAGAGCGGAGTCCATCTCTCACGTCTGGACTCAGCCTCTCTCCCCGGAAATCAGGTCGCGTTTCCGAAGAGTTCAGACAGGAAATGGAAAATATGCGTGCATGCACGACGGCATACTACGCAGGCATGATGGAGAGCTTAAAACCCTGCGGTCTGGAGGGAGACTCGCCGGCTCCCTTTCAGCAAGACTCAATGAGTTACTTCAACCGATTTTGCAGGCTGCTGCTAGCACACAAGCAAGCCCGGCGCGCTACTACAGGAAGAGTACCAAGCCCCGAAGATTTAGTGACCTGCACGCAATTGTGCTTGCTTGCAATAGCACACAGCAGAAGCTTCACGGTAGCAACCCAGAACAAGCAGAGGCGATGTTCTGCTTGAGAGCTGGCACACAAAGCCAAGCCAAACCAAGCCGACAGTTTCAGATGCTCGTCTCGGTGGTCCTGCTCCAGAGACGCGTGCCTTGGTAGAGAACACGTCTTCATGACCGGGACACGGCAGTTGGCAGGCCTTGCCTGACTCGCAATTTCACGCCGTGGCCATGGTCAAAGCCAGCCATGCAGGCAAAGCGTCATACTCTGCACAGGTCATTGCCATTTTCCAAGATGGACATCTCTTGTGGAGAGAATGCCGCCGCTTCAACTCATGTTTCTGTCCTCTTATTGGAGAGACACAGTTGGTCCCGCCAACCACGCGCCTAGCTTTTCCTGGTAATTTGTCCGTCTGACTTTCTACTGTACTGAAAGCAACTGTCTACCTCGTTTGCTCGTAGTTTGGGTCTTTTATGTGTGTGTGTTGTGTGTGTGCGCGCGTGCGCACGCGCGCATCCGTGCACACGTGCGTGTAAACGTCTGTAAGTGTGCACATGTACGTGTGTGTGTGCTGCGCGCGCGCTCGTGTGATAGTTTCCTGTGTTCGTCGATCAGTCTTTCTTAAGCTTCAAGATGGCTTTCAAGCATCACCAAAGACCGCAGGACGGGCATGGAGGCTGAGCTAGCCAAGCACATCTCTTGGAGCACCTGCTGTAAAGTCCGCCCACTCCCATTGCATATTTCAAGAGGCACTCAAATAAACGACGACGGGTTTTTTTTCTACGCTATTCAGCGCGGGCTGGGGCTTGCCAAGCTCTCAACCATCCACCATTAAAAACAGTTCGTAATACAAAAAAAAAGCATTTAAAAAGACGTAATACGGGCATGCGCGAGTTTTCTACCTTTTTCTCTTTTCACCTCTTTCTACCATGCTGCTACTGCAAATTTCAAGACAGGCCTAATGACGTTAATGTTTTGCCTGGAGAGCCACAGAGTTGCATCATCACAAAGGCTCGCAGCGGGGGATCAATGCACATTACTGGGGCCACTGCACCGCCTCGCAGGCCACGTGAAACTGCCCCTTTTCTCCTGTCATCTTCCCCTGGACCCCCCGCGCTGCCCAGCCGTGCCCTGATTCGCACAGACAAAGCGCTTCGGGAGAGCGTGGCATCTTAAATGGTATTCGCGTGTTCTGTCAACGCATGTTCCCTGCCAATTAAAACATCACCGCGCACCCAGACTTCCACAGGCGCGGCTCAGGCGAGCAGCGGAGTCGGAAAACCGAAATAAGCCAAAGCTGCAGGGCCAGCGATCGATGACAAACGCTAACGAGACTGAAAAATGCCTTTTTCTCCTCTCTTGCAGACCAGGTGCACAAAACGCTGTCCGTCCATTCAAGAAGAACTTGCCTTGGCTTGCATTGACGACCGCACCGTCTCTTTCGTTCAACCGCGTGACGCCGCGACAGAAGGGACCGCGATGCACTCCGAGCAGCACGAAGGCCACAGCTATGTATTCATGTGGAGTTTTTCAACTAGGATTAAAATCCCGGCATTTCGTTAAATCTTATCGAGTGCCTCCCTATCTTTCAACTTTTTGACCACAAAGATCTCGCTAAACCGTCGGATACACTGTCGTGCATCTTTTGGACGTCTGTAATGGGATGAGTGACAGCTCGATGGACTGAGTCGGTAAAGACAACTCTATGTCCTGTCAATGACAACATTTTCATTCAAAAATGAGGAATTAACCTACAGAATGGTTACTGAAAAATAATTCTGTACGTCAGATCAAATACAGAGCAAATTAATCCATATCACGCTAATGGACAAGCGTCCGTTGCTTGCATTTAAGTGTACATCGTCTTTGAGCTGAGAACAGAACGAGAGATGTTTACCGGAAAGGTTTTATTACATAATGCAGTCTAAACATAGTTTATTAACCAGCTGCAGTTTGTCGTAAGACCACGTGATGACTGTCTTTCATTGCAGCTCACTGGCGCCAAGGAGGGCAAAATAAGGTAGGACATCCTTGCAAAACCCCTCGCCCATGTCGACGGGATCACAAAGAGAAGAAAATTACTCCTTGTTCATCTGCCTGGTTTGTACAGGGAGGGTCCGGTCAACACATCGCCACATAGAGGGAGGGAGGGAGGCATATATGGAAATGTGCCCCCAGGGTCTGGCAGCTACACCCGTTCAGCAGAATCAACACTGCCCAAGAACGCCTTTCTTCCCAGCTGGGGTGGTGGTGGCGGCGGCTTCGCTTCAAGCGCGAGCCTCGTCGTCTTTCAACCCGCCCAATATCCATCCGAGGTCTTCATCCTCGGGAGGCATTGATGGGGACTCAATGGCGAGCGTCCTTGCAGCGAAGGGGGGACCGTCTGGGTGTGAAAGGCGAGGCAATCCAGGTTCGCTTTCCACCCTCCCCTGCTCATTCACGGTGACGCTCGGCGGCGCCTGAAAGCCGCACTCTTCACGCAGTGCTGCCACCGAGTTTCCGCAAGCGTCTGGGCTTTGTTGCGTCGCGGTCTGGTCTCCCTCTTTGAGCTTGCGTGTGTGCAGACGGAGGGTCGTTCAGTGATATACGAGTATTTGCTCGGTAGTTTTTCTCTTTCGGATGAGAAATCGTTTTTTCGAGTCTATTTCTACTGCATTGTGAACACGGTGCATTCCATTCGCGATCTGTATGCGAAATTGCGTTCATTCACTCGCGATCCCATGTTGAAATAGCGCAATCCTTCGATGCCACTCGATGCGCACGTTTGCGAGCATGTATATTAAACATAAACACCCCCAACCTACCTCCACCCCCTCCCTATACCCACCTACCCACCCATGCATCCATGCATGCACGTCACAGTCGATCTCCACATATAGACTGAAACGACGTCTCACTTTGTTGGTGCAGCTCTCAGCTTCATGCATCGCTTGGTTTTACACTTCAGGAACAAGTCAGTTTGTGACTTCAACTCCCTCCCATATGCAAGTCACCACGCATGCAGCATCGACATGGACATGCTTTTTCACAGACCTAATGTCTGGAGGTCTCCGCCTGTATACTGTGCAAGCGGTGCGAGCAGGACGGGGCGGTTGGGTCACGGACCAGGAGTCCCCGCCTCCCATTCCTGGCTGACGGCCACTTTTGTCCAGAGAAACGGAGGTGCCGGGAAGGGTTCAGAGGTTGTGTTTGTGGAAGCCCGCTCGCTCTGGTCGCAAAGCCCGGGTGAAATAATTGGAATACTTGCGTCGTCAGGTGGGGTTGTTCGCGCAGCCAGGTGAACGGGTGGACGGGTCAGTCAGGTGCACACACACAGTGAGAGAGAGAGAGAGAGAGAGAGAGAGAGAGAGAGAGAGAGAGAGAGAGAGAGAGAGAGAGAGAGAAGCCACTGACCCGCTTCTGAATTCTTCACGCCCAGGTGCCAAG
Organism: Theodoxus fluviatilis; assembly: GCA_034096865.1. Lineage (NCBI taxonomy): Eukaryota > Metazoa > Mollusca > Gastropoda > Cycloneritida > Neritidae > Theodoxus > Theodoxus fluviatilis. Next base: position 12,360 of record JAWQFJ010002693.1, on the reverse strand, counting down.
ATAGAATGATGGATGCGTGTGTGCCGGAGAGAAGAAAATGAAAGAGCGAAAGCCAACGGGAGAAAAAGCTACACTGAAGCATAAAAAACGAGAATGCAAGAATAATTTCTATACATCCACCAAATGTAAAACTAAACTTGTGTGGGTAAATAGTTATATATTTTAATGGACAAATTACAGTGTAAGGCTGAAAAAAGGGGTGGTGGAGGTGGAGGGGGGGGAGGGAGGGGAGGCCCGCATGCGAGGATGTAAGTATCTCAAAAGAGAGACTGAACAAATACGTGGAGATCTCCTAACCACTCTCGAAATGGGAAAAAAACGGAAATCAATGGTGCAGGTTGGGAACGTCGTCACACGATAGCCTTGTCGCTCCACTCCGCTCCGCTCCGCTCCCAGGACACGGGCAGCGACGATCCCAGCACGAGTGGGAACACGACCAGGGATGACGCCGCAAGGACCACGAGCCGCCCCGTCAGTCCGCGGAACCTTGTCGCTGCTCAGACGCCCTGAGCCAGGACTGCAGCCTGGGGTTTCACCTGCCTGGGATTTCTCAGGGAGGCTGCCTCTCGCTGCGCAGCTCCCACCTCAAGCCCTCCGTGTTGCCGCTTTGAGAGCTTAACACAGCGGCATCGTAAACTGCTTTTTTTTTTCAAGAGCTTCACGCCATGTTGAAGCCAAGCCGCATTAATCACACCTCTGGGGGTAGATGCCATCGGCGGCAGATCTTCCGCACGCGTACACGAGTTGTTCGGAGCTTTCGAGATAACTCTCCGTACCTCTGATGCGTATACGTGCTCAAGTTATCAATGTCACCATCTGAGTAATGGGTACATTTGAAGCTTTCGTTGTCATATACTTGTGAAACTGCCTTTGACTTCAGGTCGTATTTCATGAAACTCTTAACTTCCCCAAATAGCAAAAGACGGGTCGACCAGTGTAAACAAAACGAGATCATTAGCTTGACAAGAAAAGACGTGGCCGAGAAAAAACCTGGGAGAGGGAACTCGCTGTCAAACAGGGCTATCGATTTCAGCCATTACAATGCAGGAGATGCATCCCGTGCAACCAGCACGCCCCGTGCCTGAGAGACGGGCGACCAGCAGCTTTACAACATGCGGAAAAACCTCTAACTTTTACCCGGGACTCGACCCTGGGGGCGAATGGCGCGGGAAACAAGCTTGGGATCAAAGCGAGGGGTCCATCGTCATTAACCTCCACATGTCGCCCTAGGACCGGCACTCCTCCGCGAGGTGAAAGGCTGGAGCTGGGCGGCTTGGCGGCGCCGCTCTCCATGCAAGTCAAATGGGACGAGGGCCGGGGACTCTTCCCCGCGGCACGGCTGTCCCTCCTAAACAACCCCGCACAGTCAATAAGTGCGATTTACGGCGCGTTCTCTCCCGAGTTGCTTCCCATTTGCAAAACTAAGGAGCAGTATTACGGCACAGGGAAAAAAGCGTGATCTGCACTTTGGCAGTGGGGTGAAAAACAAATCCCTACTGTTGATTATCCTCTCCTTCAATACTGGAATCGTCTCTTCCTCCGTTGGATACTGATGGTCTCATGCAGTATCTTGATGACTGATCGACTTTTTCTGGCCGAAATCAACAGTAGGATCCAGCGAGAGCAGAGAGAGAGAGAGAGAGAGAGAGAGAGAGAGAGAGAGAGAGAGAGAGAGAGAGAGAGAGAGAGAGAGAGAGAGAGAGAGAGAGAATTAAAAACATTAAAACGTGTATGTGCTGGGGGTGGGAGTGGGGTGTGCTCCTGAGAAGTCAGCAAGCTGACAGCGGGGAATGGCGAGGCGCGCGAGGGTAAACAAAGATGCGAAGAGACAGCGCCGTCTTAAAAAGCCGCGACGAGTTGAGAGCTTCGCGTGTACCGAGGTAAAAGTGCTTCAAGCGATACGTCCATTATCAAACTCTTGCACGATCTCTCCCAGACTCCAGCGCTATCTCCTCTGGAGTGTTCCCTGTCGGTTGTGGCGGTGAAGACCTCTGAGCCCTACGGTTTGGCATTCCAGAAACTCACACCTCTTCATCGCGCAATATTTTAGCAAGAAGGAAGGAGGGGTGAATCCGAAAATGTTTCGCCATCACATACTTTGGTTTGACTCATCCATCAGAGCTTCTCGGAGAAAATTACTAAAACGAGAAAGGCCAATTTCATTCTCTCATCACATGACAATGGCACGTGTCGTTCATAGTTCTTCGCCCTTTATACCGTCCTTTGTTTCTATCATAGCAACACCTTCCTCTTCTTCTAAGGACAAAAAACCCTATCTCCAAACAGAAAAAGTTCAGGGAGGGGGAAAAAAAAAACTCACGTTCCATTCTGCCGACATCTTTAGATGGATTTTCGACACAAGTGAACAAAGCCAATGGAGGCACACCAACGGGCTGACAGAAAACGCCGACGCTATAGAATTTTTTCCTTGGTGGATTCCTGAGCGAGGCAAGCAGGCAGTGGCTGCTGCGACCTTTCGACCCCGGCAATTCTCCACTCACTCCACAGCCTTTCCAATCGCTCCGCGCCTACCTCCGCTGCCTGGGCGGGAGGCTGGAGGGCCCTAGGGGACGCAATTCAATTTCCTCTCCCTCCATACTCCCATCAACAGGGCGACCTGCCTCAAGAACCCGCGCGTGCTCTCTCTCTCTCTCTCTCTCTCTCTCTCTCTCTCTCTCTCTCTCTCTCTCTCTCTCTCTCTCTCTCTCTCTCTCTCTCTCTCTCTCTCTCTCTCTCTCTCTCTCTCTCTTGTCTTCTTCTTTGTCTTCTTCTTCTTCCAAGGGAAAGCTTGAGGCCAATATACATACATAAGCTAAATGTTTACATACGTCACATTTTATTACTGCACTACTGGCATTCTTCTGGTGACGCTTTTTATAATGAGAGTTCTACTGGTAATCGTCCACACATTTCTATGGTCTGCGTTTGTTATCCAATTCTTCAAGAAAGAAATCGGATTTTCTTCTGTAATCATCATGACTACTCCAGCATGAGAATCACACTCTTTCCTCCTCTACACAACAATCGCTGAGAGTTCCATCTCACGACTGTGCTGAGGCCACAACAGCGAATTCTACACAGCAGGCGGCAGACGCAACAGCTCCAGTCAAGCGCCTTCTCACACCCGGCCAGTCCCAATGTAGCGGGCCTGGCAGCTCCCTGCCTGACCGGATGAACGGGCGACGTGCGAGATCAATACACTCTGCACATATCGATTTGTGACAGCGGAAAGGCCTCGGCAGCACAGAGACGAAGAGTCGAAGAAGACTGGACAACCAGAGGAGGGGTGGGGCTGAAGAATGCGGGGGGAGGGCGATGGAAGAGGGTGTCTGTCCTGCTGTTGCGAAAGACTCGGGCAGACAGGAATAGACGACGCAGGAAAGAAAGATGGAAAACACAATTTCGCAACATCCTGTTCCCGAGGACGCAATGAGCGCCACATTTCGGTGTGCAGGACTAAGAGAAACTGCAATGAAATCTTCTAACACATTCCACGAGTAAGCTAAAACAAGGAATGCTACAAAGTGCATAGGAGTTACAGGCGAGCAAAGCGACATCTTCAAACAAGCACATGTATGGAAAACAGGTTCCCCAAGGACGCAGATGGGCCAGGCAAATATAGAAGACGAAGCACGCTTGCGTACACACGCTGCTAGCACAGTGACCCGTCAATAGCGTGGGTTGAAGACGCTGCCAAGACGCCAATACTGTAGATGGCCATTATCAGGAAAGGCGCCGGGAGGCGGGAGAATATTGACAAGAGAGAGCACGGCACAGGAAAGGGGAGGGAGTAATCTCACAATGGGAAGACGGGCAGCAGGATGGAAGAGGAGTAAAGAGGGGGTAGGGGGGAGGGAGGGGAAGGGGGGAGACCAAGAAGCGAATGACGGGAAGATGGTATGTGACACGGCAGTCTGGCGTCCCGAACCCCACGCCATCAAAGACAGCGCCACTTCCATACCGACGTCGCGGACCACGGCAGGAAGCCGGGCTGCGAAGACACATCCTGTTGGACCATGGAAAGGAGCTCGACCTGTTTACAACTTACTGAGCAGCGACGATTCAGGAGCAACCACGGCTGAGTTCCTCGCAGACAATAAACGAACGCCATTCAATCAGGTTTACAAGCTGCTGGCCTGCGGAATAAGAGCTTGCAGGAGTAAACAGTTTTCGCGTGAAGGTCATGAAAATTAGTCCTGCACGGGGCCTCAAAGGCTGGCAAACACCGTTTACATTGAAAAACGTATGTGCGGTTTAATTTGCTTGATTGGTGCTATTGTTGGCCATCGATCGCAACGACGGTCGGAGCAAGATGAAGAAGGGAAGGCCGACATTTTTGGGTAAAGAGTCAACTGAAACGTTGCGAAGTATTTTCACAGCAACCCTGCACATAGATCTACGTGAACGTCACTGTACAATAATCCCTTGTGACGTAACAAGCCAATTCATCATGAGAGATGAAATCGTCGACCCGCCCTTCTCGTCGCTTCTTGAAGTATTCGTGCTTCCTGTAGCGAGGATTTGGGAGCGCGATGGGAAGGGGAGAGAGGGTTCGGGGGGAAGGGGAGAGAGGGTTCGGGGGGGAGGGGGGGGAGGCTGAATGGCTGGAGGGCCTCAGCAATGGGGTGGGGAAAGTAGGGGAGGGAGAGGGGTGGAGGGTGGGGGAAAGGCGAGGAGGCAAGCTAATGGCATTAGAGAGGACCCCGGGCCGGACTTGTTTGCCTGCAACCCTGCCCGATCGCTTCCCGAGGCCCCAGTTTTTCTTTCATTCGCCCGCCGGAAAGAGAAACGTCATTTTGACAGCTGATATAATTGGCTGGAATAACGACGGACCCGATTTCATCGGACCACTGCAGCTATCGTGGCCGCCTCCCCGCCCTGCCTTTGTCTTCTGCCAGGTCCTCTGCGTGGACCAGGGCAGCGTGACGTGCCCGGAACCCCAAAGCAAACACACGCGGCAGAACACGCGGACCAGGGGATCTTGCAGGTTTTCTTTGGGTTAGCGGGCAACGAAAGCAACGACACAATACTGACCCGAGTCCCCCACCTCGTTCCGCGACTTGGGCGCGATCTCCGGGTATCAGGGGTGACGGATTCGGGTAGAATGCAGAGCTTTGATATGGGTTGGAGATGTTTTCCCCAGGATACCTCGGGTGGAGGAGCACAAGAGGCGGCGCATACCACGAGCCACCGGGGGTGTACTCGGGGATTAGCAAATCACTTCTACTGGGTGGTATGTATATGCAGGTGGGTCAGAGAGGAGAAGGCCGGTCGAGCCCAAAGTGGCATCGACATACAAGTGCAAATATGCAGCTTTGGGAAAATATATAAAACCATAGCAAATACTCCAGCAAGCACAAAAAGGATTTTAAAGCCCAGACGGCGATCTAATTTTTGAACGAAAATACTCCATGGGACAAACTGTGGAAGCCCAAATACAGTAGCAATGAAACATACCGATCCGTCGCGGCCAACACGAATCGCCTTAAACATCTTCCTCCGCCAGTGGGCTGGCCTTCGCGTATCGCCATCACTTTCCACCCAACGACAGCTGGACGCCCTCAAAGCCTTCATACTTGGGACGAGAGATCTATGGCATTCAAAAATAGCTTCCGTGCGTACAGCGTGCGTGGCGCGGGGTCTTCAGGTGGTGAAAATTGCGGCCAATTAGAGCAGGGCTTCAAAGGAACAGCTATCGGCGAAACCATCGGCTGCTCGGCCTCACTGGTGGCGCGATAGACATCGCGGCCGTTGTGTCCTGATGGCATTAGCGTGAAGGTCTTCGCAGGGGCAATCAATCGAACTGGGAGGGGAGTCGGATCAAACGAGGTGACGACAAGCCCCCTCCCCCCCACCCCCACCCCCACCCCTTGCATACTCCACACTCCTTTTCCTCTTTTCTACCTTGACACCTTCCCCTCATTCGATTCCTCCCCTCCCTCCCCACATTTTTAAAAATCTCCAGCGTGGCTCTTTCCCACTTCCTGTAGTGCCTCACTACCCACAAACCTTATTCATTTTCCTTTCCATCGCATCTTTTTCAACACCACTGGTCTCCACTTTTGCACTACTTTCAATCTTTGTTTCATTTTAACTCCTTCATCCCTCCCAAGTCGCCTCATCTTCCTGAATACTTTACTGCACTATATTCTTTTACCCTCCATGGATAGTTCTCTCATGTCTACCCCGTACTTCAAACGCCCTATACACTCCCTTTTTTATTCAAATGGAATAAACAGAATGAACTGCATTCGTCCTTGGATATCTTTTTGTTTGAAGTGAAGACATTCTAAACTTTATGTTATCCTCCACCTCGTCATAAAAGATCCAAGGAGTTTTATTGGAACGCCCACGGCCGAGTTGGAAAATGGAGTTGCTTCTGTACCTTGCTGCGTGTCGTCTGCCACAGTTGATTTCGCAGTAGGTTATGAGTCGGCAGTTGATACGCAGTCTGGCGTGATGATTATTCCATGTGGCCCTAGCTTCCAGTGACAGAGACTAAAGTGCGATATTATATCCCACTTGATAAAATAATGTCTCCTCCATCTGGCTGATCTCTCATTCAGTTCATTGAAACCAAATAGCATAGGTCATTGTCATAAGTGTAATCGTTGAACCAAACCATTCCCATAAACCCCAGTAACTCTCGTTCTGGGAAATGGTACTCACTAAGCTCACTCATTCATTTCACTGAGAGTTTATCCATACGGACGTCAAAGCAGTTATTCATCTGTTACCTACCTGACATCCCCCCTCCCCCCCCCCCCCCTCTCCCAGCAGCGGTTAGTAAAGATTGCCCCTCAGACCTCCTCCTCTTGACAACCGCAGCTCTGTCACACCGAGTTCAACAGGGATCACGGTTGTGCACCTAACGATCTCCACGGTGTCGCTGAAAGGATTTCCCAGGCCGGCTGCCGTATTAATTTTATTACACCAGAGAAAGAGCAGACATTAGCGTGGAGGTGATGGCGTGCCCAGACACAAAGACCGAAGCCAGCAGACAGATGGCCCACGGTGCGTGAGCCAGAGTGAGGTGAAAGGCAGGCGGAAGGAGGGGAGGGAGCGCAAACACGGGAGCTGGGGTCTCCCGGCACACGGCGCCGTCCCTGTGAGGGCGTCGGTCCTTGGACTGTTGTTCTCACCTCGCTCTATAGTGAGAACAAGCCGCGTGCATAACACTCAGTCAACATGACACCGTCTGCCAGCTTTTCAAATGCCGATTCCCCATGGGGCGTGTTCAGGACTTAATATCCCTTTAGGGAAATTGTGAATAGGATGAAAACTAAAATGTCCATTGAGAAGGATGTAGTGTTTCGAACTCTTAGAGGATGTACCTCATGCGCCACTGATAACTCCATTTCCAATCATCTACGAGCTCTTTATTCTTAGAAGTTCGGTGCACCATCATCTCCAAGACAAGTACGTACATGTAGCACTGAAAAGACAACTCCACACAGGCAGAAGGTGTTTCATCTTTGTTCCGAGAGTGTGAAGCATCCAGAGGACACGAGGACAGCACGACCAAAGCTTGTTACCCCAACAAAGCAGTGTGGTGCAGCCAGGTTCAGGAGACTCCACTAGCGTTCCTAGGGGAGGTCTACCTTGGCTGCAAGACCCTTAGCCAAGGCCACACAATTTGCTGCGGGGGATGCGGCATCAATTAGGCGCCCAGCAGATAAGTCCCGGTGTCCGCAGAGATAAGACAGTCTGAGGCCAAGGCAGAGGAGAGAGCAGAGAGGTCTGCGGCTGCGAGGAAGGTAATCGAGTGACCAGCTCAGCTAGAGTAATGGCAGCCAACAGTCAGGTCATGCAGCGGGCAGAGGAGAGAGAGAGAGAGAGAGAGAGAGAGAGAGAGAGAGAGAGAGAGAGAGAGAGAGAGAGAGAGAGAGAGGCAGACAAACGCGCGCACACACGCACGCACAGAGAGAGAGAGAGAAAGAGAGAGAGAGAGAGAGAGAGAGAGAGAGAGAGAGAGAGAGAGAGAGAGAGAGGCAGAAAAACGCGCGCGCACACGCACAGAGAGAGAGAGAAAGAGAGAGACATACACGCGGGCAAACACGCGGAATAGACACGCGGGCAAACACGCGGAGTAGTCTCGCAGGCAGATACAAACACATAGACTCAAAGCCATGTAAACACAGACACTGACAGAGGCAAAAGGAACCTCATGGAAAGAATCCATCCCGCGTGTTATCAGCCATAAGCGGTCGTAGGCCTTTCCCGAGCGGAGTCGATGGTCTGGCCTTCTCTGGGCACTACGTGCGTGCACTCATGAATAACGCGCGAGCGGGGCACTGGATGCGGCAAGGCCATCGACCCGATGCCACCACATTTGTACATGCCCAAACAGCCGGAAAGGCAGCGACCAACACAGTCTGCCATCCACGTCTACCCTTCTTCCGTCTACCAGATTCCATGCTCGTGGCAGGAAAACAATAACCCCAAGTGACAAAGATTGCAGGTGGAAGGCATGCTGGTACTGGTAAGGAAATCGTCTGGGTGTCAACCGTTCCACTGCATGATACTTTTTGGGGGGGTTTCGAGACGCACTGTCTTAGATGCCACATAGCAACAACAAGAGTTTTCTTTCAGTAATCTCATACTTTCAGTCTTAGTCACAGATTCCATCTATTAACTTCGGCAGGCAGGAAATGACCACCGCGATAAATCACCCCCAACTCTTTCACGCCTACACCGAGTGGCGGACAGCAGGAACACCCTGAAACCCACCCTGTCTGCTTTCCATCTTGTCAGGAGCGTCCCTGCTGACTAGTGGTGGACAAGACTCCCCATTGCGACCGGCCATCCTTGACCAGACGAGGCCGACACCAGTGGGGGTGGAAAGCCCAGTGTAATTGCTGCATTGTTGTCCTGGGACCGCGGATCAGCGGGCTGTCAAGTCTGGGCGCCGACTGTCTGTGGCCCCCACTCATTCCAACACCCGGACAACACCCCAGTCTGCCTTGCCCAGTGGTCAGCCCATTTGGTCATTCGCTCTCCTGCTGCGATGGCGAGTAGGCCCAGCATGGGTGACCTATGCGGCGCCATGGTGTTAGTGTGGGAATCCCTTCGCCAAATACACTGAAATAGTGATGCCCAGTGCCAGAACATGACATAAAAAGAGGGAGGACACACCTTTTCCCCTATGCTGCTTTCTTCGAATCGCCCCCCCCCCCCCCCCCCCCCCCCTTCCCACCCCGCGAAGCTTACGACCTGCAGGCAAACCCTTCAGAACATATAAAGGGTTTAAGATGCATTACAGGAAAAGGGAGACGACGCTCTAATGATGATGTAATGCCATTTCTAAAATGTATCTAATTGAGACTTGAAAGGCACTCTTCAAGAAGGTGTGACATCTTCACACAGAACGAACAGCATCCAGCAGGAGGACTTCAGTCCCGCTGTCTAACACCAGCTGCTTCAGGTGTCCATCTGTTGGGCTCTGGACAAGGCGCTGGCCAAGTCCAGCCAGGAATGACTCCAGCATTTCAAATCTGTCCCCAAATCAGCCAGCCAGATGCTGGCACATGTATATCGTCAATCACCTGTCAGAGATTGGCTTGTTCCTGTTGAAAAGCACTGTGGTTCTCTTGACACTTTAGAACGCCACTTGTGTTCTCCGCTGGAACCTGTCAATGTTCTGTCTGAATGCTTTGTCTGAATGCTCACTCTGAATGCTTTGTCTGACTGTCGAGTCTAAAATCTGACATTTAAATGCTGCACAGCCTGCTTGACCACATCTGGACATGGTTAACCCATTCATTTGATCATTTCACCCTTACCACCAACGGTCAACGCTCCCTCCATTATCCATATGTTCGATATATTTCCTCCAGGACTGACTCTCTCTCTCTCTCTCTCTCTCTCTCTCTCTCTCTCTCTCTCTCTCTCTATGCCTATACAACCATCACACTGCAGGGGTCAAGAAGAGTTGGCTAGCACTGGAATGACCACAAAGGCTGGGCGCTCACCTTGCCCGGTAGCAGTGAACTGGAACAGCACGCTGGCTGTACGCATGGTCAATAGACTCTGCAGGGGGCACTTCCTCGTCTTTAGTGTACATAATGAACACGGCAGGCAGCGGTACCCTCTTTCTCGAAAGCTGAGTAAGTCGTTTGCCCCAGTTTTCAGTTTTCTCGAGTACCTCTCAACAGCACTGAGTGTCAAAGGTTTCGCGAGTGCAGTGTGTAATGTCGAGGGGGTGACGATGTCAAAACAATGTGCAGGGATGTTGAGTTTGTTGAGTTTATTTGTAAATTGTTTCACAGGTGCAGCCTCGCGTTTCGTGAGTGAATCTCTCTCTCTCTCTCTCTCTCTCTCTCTCTCTCTCTCTCTCTCTCTCTCTCTCTCTCTATCTCTCTCTCATACAAAATTGCACATGCACAAGCAGAGCTTCGAACGTACTCGAGCATATGTGTGTGCGTGCGTGCGTGCACCCCCACCCTGAGTGACATGCAACTGTCCCATCCATCACGCTGACCATGCAGACAAGAAGGAAAAGAGCACGGGGTGGAGCCTTGAGGTCGATGGTGGGGTAGTTACAAATGTAAATGGAATACGGGGAAGCCGCCGATGTCATAACTGAAGCCATCCCATCTTGCCAAGGGTGCCCTGGGGACAGCGGAATGAGAGGTTCAATTTGGCGGAGGAAATGAGCGATTTGCTGATGTCTGGCCAGCCTAACCAAACTCCGTGGACGCCTGAGATCCTCCCGGGCTCTTGGGGTCTTCCGTCTTTTCGATAGCATCGTCGTCAAGATCTCTATACGGCCCCGCAGAAGCCGTAACGAGATGGGCGTGTTGTACGCTGCGGTCTGGTTGATTGATACTCTGGCAAAATACGCCCAAACGGAATGAGATTTGTGACGTGCAAATTGCTTCTTTCTTTGCTGTGTCTGCATCAATCTAGATGGTTTAGTGTGGCCGTGTGTGTGTGTGTGTGTGTGTGTGTGTGTGTGTGTGTGTGTGTGTGTGTGTGTGTGTGTGTGTGTGTGTGTGTGTACATGTGAACGTACGTGCGTGCGTGTGTGTATATGTCTATTTGTGCATCTACGTGAATCTACGTGTATGTGCGTGCTTGTGCGTGCGTGTGTGTGTGTGTGTGTGTTCGTGCAGGTGCTTAAGTATGCGTGTGTGCATGCGTAAACATGAAGGTATGCCTGTACCAAGGACTACTAAAGAGAAGGACTTGCAAAGCTTAGATTCAGCGCAGCTAGCAAAGGCCAATGCGATTCGAGCTGGCAGGCAGCTGAGATCTATTTTTAGCAAAACATCACACGGGTTGCGCGTAGTAATATACTGTAAAAAATATATATATATATATTTCGATTATTTTACTCCAAAAGCCCATGTACTGTTTCACATTGTTATGAAAGTGTTTCAAATAAAGTTAAATGACACTAAAAGACTCTGTTAAGAGATCACGGTTTCTTCAAGTGTGGACTATTTTGCAACTCACAAACAAGTAGTTCGATCTACACTGAAATGGCGGCCCGCGAAGTACGTCTGCTCGTAGCATTAAGTGTTTTGATTGTGTACGTCTGCTTGTAGCAAGTGTTTTTTTTCTCAGAATGCCGACGAAGTGTGGTGTAGTTAACTGCAAAGGTAACTATAATGCAGCAAATAAGTGTAGAGTTTTCAAAATTCCCAAGAATGAAGAGGAGAGGAACAGGTGGCTTGCTGTGTTGCCTCAACGCAAGAACTTTTCCATCGACCCAGAGAATTTTTTCGTTTGCGAGAGACACTGGCCAGCGGATCACCAAACTGTGAAAATTCCTGGAGGAACACGACCTGCCAATCCGCCTAGCATCTTCGATGTACCATACCAGCTTCTTGCTTGCCGACTCCCAAACCAGCTCCTCGGCGATTGATTCAAGAAGATCGACAGCTCGAGTATTTCATGAAAAAAGACAAAGATCACTTCAATGGAACACTTTCACCCTGAGAAGCAGTTGAAGGAGAAATATGACAATGTTATTATTTCTAGATCCTCTGACAGATTTGTCTGTCTTTTCATGACAGAGGACTGCAGTGACTGTAAATTGACAGTTGTAGTTGAGAATAAGCGGACCATGTGCTCCCCTCTTGTTCTCTCTGCCTACAAGTCTGGAGTCAAGGTTCCATTTGGAAAAATTCTAAACCCCAACAATGGATTAACCTCATATTCCATGTTTCATGAAGCAGTTCACTTTGCACACAACGTGTACAAGCTTCCTCTGAGTGAGGTGCTGAGGAAAGTAGTAACTCTGCTTCAGGCCCAAGAGGTGCAAGACAGCAAGAAGGCAAAGAAATTAGACTTTCTGATCAACAACCTGAAGTTACTTGGAGACAAACAGTACACAGCCGCCGACTACTGCTTTGC
>JAWQFJ010002692.1:27963-38712 GCA_034096865.1 Theodoxus fluviatilis | reverse complement strand
TAACGGCGTATGTCAGGGAGCAGATCGGCTATCCCACAAGCCTCTCGTGTGACCTCCATTTGCATATTTCGGACGAAAACCTTCCATCACGTGATGTCAACTGGGCTAGAGACACTTTCGCCGGAAGGTGAAGCTCTAGTAAACTAGAATGGATGAGCGACTGGTCCGTTACAGAAAAAATAGCTGCAGTGTCGAGAAAAACTCGCCAGTAATAATATTGTTATTTGTGTACAGTTTTACTAACAAATTTAGCGCATTCCATGACACTTTATTTGCACTCTTAAGTTACGATTCATACCTTACGGGATATGATAGAGAAAATACACAATCTGCCGATAACATTTTTTATAACTTTCAGCTGCAGGCAGCGGCACAGGAGGGGTGGTGGGAGGAGTGATAGTTCTGTTGGTGGTTCTGTTGGCAGGCCTAGGAGTCTTCTACTTTGTCAGAAGGTATGAATCGAATAAATAAGTAATTGATCATTGATTTATGAATGAATGAATGAATAAATGAATCAATGAATGGATTCTTAGAACCAACAAATTAATGGTTTATGAATGAAAGAATGAACAAGTTAAAAACGAACAAACCAGTGAATGAATAATTAACTAATATTAATGCTCGCCTATCAGAATTGAACGATAGGAGATGGTCACGTGACTTGGATTGTGTGACGTAGTACCTTACTGGTGTGGTGTATTTATTACGTTCCAATTGAGACCTGGAACGCTAGGGTTTTGTGTCTACTGATCAGAGAGTGCTTAATATACACTTTGTTCTGCAGTAGTCGGTATTTTCAAATATACTGCTGAATTAATGGAAAATTCCTCAAAAACACCCCTAACTGAGCTCTTCTCCTTTAACTATGCAATGGAAACATGTTGCGTTGTTCATTCAGGGGGAGACAAACACCTGGAGCGAACAGCAATTCATCAAGCATCTGGAAGTTCTCACTGCGCGCACCTCTGTCGCCTCTGGCCTCTTCGCTCTCCAGAGCAACTCCAGCTTCGGAGTCTGCAAGTGTCCAGTCAGGAGAAATTAGCTCCGTTTCCAAAACTGTGCCAGGCAGTAGTAGAGCCAAAAATAAAGCAGGTAAGTTTTGGCTACAGTAGTATTTAGTTCTTTGACCTCATGTGCATAGGCAGCTTTTGGGGTTAATAATAGTTTCGTGTTCTCTATCAGAAAAGGTCATTATCGTTGTTTTCGTCGTATCCATCATCATCATCATTACCATCATCATCATCATCATCATCATCATCATCATCATCATCATCATCATCATCATCATCATCATCATCATCATCATCAGCACATCAGCATCATCAACATCATCATCATAATCATCGTCGTCGTCGTCCTCCTCCTCCTCGTCATCGTCGTCGTCGTCATCATCATCATAATCGTCGACGTCGTCGTCATTGTCGTGATCGTTATCGTCATCGTCGTCATCGCCATCGTAACCACCGTCTTTTCCTCCTCCTCCTCCTCCTCCTCCTCCTCCTCCTCCTCCTCCTCCTCCTCCTCCTCCTCCTCCTCCTCCTCCTCCTCCTCCCCCTCCCCCTCCCTCTCTCCCTCCCCCTCCCCTCCCCCTTCCCCTCCCCCTCCTCCTCCTCTTCCTCCTCTTCCTCCTCCTCTTCCTCCTCCTCCTCCTCCTCCCTCCTCCTCCTCCTCCTCTTTCTCCTCCTCCTCCTCCTCCTCCTCCTCCTCTTCTCCTCCTCCTCCTCCTCCTCCTCCTCCTCCTCTCCTCCTCCCCTCCTCCTCCGCCTCCTACCTCCCTCCTCCACCTCCTCCTCCTCCTCCTCCTCCTCCTCCTCCTCCTCCTCTTCCTCTTCCTCCTCCTCCTCCCCTCCTCCTCCTCCTCCTTCTCATTCATCTTCTTCATCTCTTTATCTTGTTCGTGGTCTTCTTGCTTTGGCTGCCGCTTTTTTCCCTTACAACTACAACCGCCTTCTCCTCCTCCTCTTGCTCTTGCTTCTGCTTTTGCTTTTGCTACTACTTCTGCTCCTGTTTCTTCAGCCACTGCTCTTGGTCCAGCTTCTCCTTGTCCATCTGCTACTTCTGCTTCTTTTTCCTCTGTTATTGCTGCTTCTCTTTTTTCTATTGTTACTCCTGCTTCTCCTCTCGCTCTTGCTCTTACTCCTCCTCATGCTCCTCTTTTTCTTTCCTATGCACCTCCTGCTGTTCCTGTTTCTGCTTCTCCTTTTACTACTTCCCCTGCAAATATGCTTCCACCCGAACGTGATTTTCAGAAATAACAATCAAGCATTAAGAAAAGTAAAACTACCATACTTAGGATATACTTATTTAAAATATAACTTAAACGAATTCCAATTACATCGGTAACTGAACACCCTCTGTCATCTTTACAGATGACGATGACGGACTCTATGACATAATCGAACTCGGGGCAGAACCTCAGAACGGCCATGCCATCGTCCCCGGTACCCGTCGTAATCCAAGGAGTCCAGTCGAGGACCCGGACTACGACAGGCTGGGAGGGAAGAAGCCCAAGAGCTCCTCCTCCAACCCTGCCGCCACCTACGGTCGTCTGGGGAAGGTGGGGGGAGGGGGGGAGGACACGGACTACATGTACGACCATTTGTTCAGAGGGCGCCAGGCTGCTCCTGACGTCATCGACTCCGACTACGACGCGCCAGCACTGCAGATGACGGCAAAGGTCAACCACAACCGAGTAAACCAACAAGGAAGAACGCGGCAAGCCTTCACTGGGATTAAGTACAAAAATGCTAACGTTGTGACGTCAGACAACGTACCTGTAACCTTCACTTGCACAAACGCAGGCGGAACAAATTACGACTTCGCCAGGCCAATTGTGACGTCATCTGGAAACGCCATCTATGACGTAGCCAGACCTGTGGCTTTTCCCAGAGAGGAAGGCGAATACTCGAGGGTGTGGGGGAGCACACATAAATAGGCAAGCGCGTTCTCCCTGTTTGCAGTAACCAAAAGACAAATACCCCAGATGCTTACACCCGTCTGTTTGGTTCAGTAGATGTACGTCTATTGCCTTAACCTGTAGCCGGATCTGAAGTAGTTCCCAGCGCTTTGTTGACATTGTTAATGGGATGATATTGTGCCTTCGAATCATTCTGCATGTCATGTTTTCCTGCTGCGATGTACGCTGCACGCATTTTCAGTCGTCGTCTGCACGTCCGGCACACGTATCTAAGTACCATGTCTGAAAGACTTCCTGCCAATATGCCGATGTCTTTCTGACACCATGTATCCACAGCAATAAGTCGAACTTGCAAGGACGATGACGAGGCGTGTGTGCCACTCTCCTCCTTGCATGGCCAACCTATAGAAAGGCCCTGTGCTACTACATACAAGTATATGCGGTTAGATTGGAGTGACCTGACCCTGTCCTGTGTCAAGTTTCTTATCGCGAGTCGCACGCAAGCGTAGGCCGGTGTCAATATATATGTGTCAACATTTGATAGCAGTTACATCTGCACATGTGAAGGCTATTCAATGTTTGCATATGCTGAAACCGCCCTATGCTTGCAAGCACTTGCTAGCGACCTGCCTCCATGAAACTCGGCATTGACGGCCCCAGGCAGTCTCTCTGGCTGATTGGGGCGTCCCTGGCCGCACTACTGGAGCAGGTCCCTGGCTGAACTACTGGAGCAGGCCCCTGGCTGAGCTACAGGAGCAGGCCCCTGGCTGAGCTACTGGAGCAGGCCCCTGGCTGAGCTACTGGAGCAGGCCCCTGGCTGAGCTACTGGAGCAGGCCCCTGGCTGAACTACTGGAGCAGGCCCCTGGCTGAGCTACTGGAGCAGGCCCCTGGCTGAGCTACTGGAGCAGGCCCCTGGCTGAGCTACTGGAGCAGGCCCCTGGCTGAGCTACTGGAGCATGCCCCTGGCTGAGCTACTGGAGCAGGCCACTGGCTGAGCTACTGGAGCAGGCCCCTGGCTGAGCTACTGGAGCAGGCCCCTGGCTGAGCTACTGGAGCAGGCCCCTGGCTGAGCTACTGGAGCAGGCCCCTGGCTGAGCTACTGGAGCATGCCCCTGGCTGAGCTACTGGAGCAGGCCCCTGGCTGAGCTACTGGAGCAGGCCCCTGGCTGAGCTACTGGAGCAGGCCCCTGGCTGAGCTACTGGAGCAGGCCCCTGGCTGAGCTACTGGAGCAGGCCCCTGGCTGAGCTACTGGAGCAGGCCCCTGGCTGAGCTCTTGGAGCAGGCCCCTGGCTGAGCTACTGGAGCAGGCCCCTGGCTGAGTTACTGGAGCAGGCCACTGGCTGAGCTACTGGAGCAGGCCCCTGGCTGAGCTACTGGAGCAGGCCCCTGGCTGAGCTACTGGAGCAGGCCCCTGGCTGAGCTACTGGAGCAGGCCCCGAAAGCCCAGCAGCCAGGGGTCCAGCTGATGAGGAGGACATCGAGCGGCTCCGTCTGTGTGTTACTCGAGTGTCCCATATTTTCCTAGATTTGTTCAAAGCAGTTTGTCGCCATGCGTAGCAATACAGTATAAGTTCTACTAATAAGACGTGGACATGATGCAGAAATGAAGCAGTCCCGTGTGAGAAATCAGAATGAGAGATCGTTTCTTGAGATCCGGCATCACCACGAGTCGCGTTGTGCCCTGGGTCCATGTTTAATTATGTAGCGTTTCTGAAAAAAATCGTCATGCTCGTCAATATGATTAAACACTGTTTTGAATCGGATTATGATTTGGTGCAAAATTGAATCGTCCTTTATTTAATCAGCATCTTGACAAATATGTGAGAGCTCAGAAAACTAGAACGTACCAGTCAATTCATCTGTAATTATCAACGTACTGGTCTCATTTTAATGCATTTTAACCATTGTATAAGCTGTTCATTAACTGACATCTTCAGGTACTGTTACAATAATGGTCATATATACGTTTTCTGTAAAGATCTCGATTTCGACAAGCTGGCCCCCTAATCACTAAAATGGGATCTCGATTTCGTTTGAGGCGCAATTCGACCCTCTCCATTGTATGCGGTCATGTGTAATGTTATAACATTTCTTTTTCGTTGCTTCCTCCATTAAAAAGTTGGATGCATTTTTATTTCCCGTGTATGTATATTTCTTGAGTATAAAATAATGTCTGATCATGAGCGTGTGAGAAAAGAAATTAAAATAATTGCCAAAGTTCGAGTGATCAGATCACAACATTTAGTGTACGGTTCCTTTTATGCAGCATCACACGCAGAGCAGGAAACTGCTGAGGCTGCTTCCCTATAGGACATTCTCACTTCTGAAACGGAAATTAAGCCCGAGTTTTGTCCCTTTACTTCCTTTACGTCCTTGTATCGTCTGGTTGGACCACCTTACCAACGTGTGCTGTGAATCCGTTCTGCACAGAGGAGTTGCTTTGGTAGGCGGCTGTCGTGCATCCTCATGATATGGTCAGCCCACCTCAGCTGGGCCAGCCTGATATAGGCCTCTATGCCTGACACATACATACACATGCGCACATCCTCACATGCACACATCTTTACATATAATTAGTCTTACTCTTCTGAAGATTAAAACAGCCTATTTAACATTTAGTGCATGGAGTAACACACACATCCGTAAAAACCTAATCTCTTTCACATACGCTATCTCAGGAAGAAGTTTAAAAAACTGCTTTTGCTGTCTTGATCAGACAATGCATGGTAACGAAGAGCCTTACATCGCACTGTTGTCTGCATTTCACTTGTAAATGTTTCAAGACGTGTTATACACCATTACCTGGAATCTACCACGAAACGATGTTTAATTGAGTTTGCAGCCCGAATGAATGCATGGGTGAAGTTTGAAGGCATCTTGGCCTTTGTATGGCGCATAAGGATATTGATCACAAAACTTCTGGCGCTGGTAAGAGTAAAAGCAAGTCAACATCCGATTTCCCTGTTCATCTGTCTTCATCGAATCGCGTGGGGGGAAGCGGTGGATCTATTATAACCCGCAATCCACTGGAATGTGCAGTCTGATATGTTTACTGTACAACAATGCCCACGTTGCATTCAAACGATTCAATCACGGGGTCAGAAATAAATTACCGCAAGGAGAAGACCCACATTTCAAAACGTGGTGCACGACCCACTTACACACATATATAAAGGCCGGTCGTAACCGGGCGAATACTCCGCTCACTAACGTGTGCAGATAGTACGAAAAGATCGCCTTCCGGGAGTTGTCTGCCCGAACCACACACTCACACGAGAAACCGCGAAGTGTCGCTTTTCCACTCTGTGGCCCGACTCTCGCCTGGAGTCAACTTCGATCCACGTCTCGATTTGAATACAATAGCAATGTTAATGAGCTATTGCTGTATTCTGCACATTGCTTGGTGAAATGAATTCTGTCCTTTATTTGCATATCAGTAATCCCCATAATAAGCGTTTTACGTGCGACCCGAGGAAAAACAAAATGGCGGTTTGTGCGCCCGGCTAGAACATGTTCTGAAAGCAAGACGTACACTTCAAACCTGGTTTGTGAGCTGAGTGGTTGCCCACTCTAAAATGCTTTAACCACTCAACTTCGAGTTAAGCATGTTTTCTTTAACGAAGGGCAGTGGTAGGGAGAACTATCACTCAGGGTACACTACTTCTACTACTACTACTATTACTACTACTACTACTACTACTGCTGCTGCTGCTACTACTACTACTACTACTACTACTACTACTACTACTACTACTACTACTACTACTACTACTACTACTACTACTACTACTACTACTACTACTACTACTACTACTACTACTTCTACTACTACTACTACTACTACTACTACTACTACTACTACTACTACTACTACTACTACTACTACTACTACTACTACTACTACTACTACTACTACTACTACTACTACTACTACTACTACTATTACTATTACTACTAATGCTGCTGCTTTTGCTGCTACTGCTACTACTACTACAACAACTACTCTTTATTTCTGTCCATTTTGACAAATGATTTCTTGCTGAGAATTTCACCTCCGGTCGTCGATGTGCAACGCCTTGTAATTGGTTTTACTCCTCGGTGCGAGAGGTGAGGTGGAAGAGGCGAGGTGGGAGAGGCGAGGTGGGAGAGGCGAGGTGGGAGAGGCGAGGTGGGAGAGGCGAGGAGGGAGAGGCGAGGTGGGAGAGGCGAGGTGGGAGAGGCGAGGAGGGAGAGGCGAGGTGGGAGAGGCGAGGTGGGAGAGGCGAGGAGGGAGAGGCGAGGTGGGAGAGGCGAGGAGGGAGAGGCGAGGTGGGAGAGGCGAGGTGGGAGAGGCGAGGGGGGAGAGACGAGGTGGGAGGGGCGAGGTCGGAGAGGCGAGGAGGGAGAGGCGAGGTGGGAGAGGCGAGGTGGGAGAGGCGAGGTGGGAGAGGCGAGGTGGGAGAGGCGAGGATGGAGAGGTAAGGTGGGAGAGGCGAGGTGGGAGAGGCGAGGTGGGAGAGGCGAGGTGGGAGAGGCGAGGAGGGAGAGGCGAGGTGGGAGAGGCGAGGTGGGAGAGGCGAGGTGGGAGAGGCGAGGTGGGAGAGGCGAGGTGGGAGAGGCGAGGTGGGAGAGGCGAGGTGGGAGAGGCGAGGAAGGAGAGGTAAGGTGGGAGAGGCGAGGTGGGAGAGGCGAGGTGGGAGAGGCGAGGTGGGAGAGGCGAGGAGGGAGAGGCGAGGAGGGAGAGGCGAGGTGGGAGAGGCGAGGTGGGAGAGGCGAGGAGGGAGAGGTAAGGTGGGAGAGGCGAGGTGGGAGAGGCGAGGTGGGAGAGGCGAGGTTTTGAGAGGCGAGGAGGGAGAGGCGAGGTGGGAGAGGCGAGGTGGGAGAGGCGAGGTGGGAGAGGCGAGGTGGGAGAGGCGAGGAGGGAGAGGCGAGGTGGGAGAGGCGAGGTGGGAGAGGCGAGGGGGAAGAGACGAGGTGGGAGAGGCGAGGTGGGAGAGGCGAGGAGGGAGAGGCGAGGTGGGAGAGGCGAGGTGAGAGAGGCGAGGTGGGAGAGGCGAGGAGGGAGAGGCGAGGTGGGAGAGGCGAGGGGGGAGAGGCGAGGAGGGAGAAGCGAGGTGGGAGAGGCGAGGTGGGAGAGGCGAGGAGGGAGAGGCGAGGTGGGAGAGGCGAGGTGGGAGAGGCGAGGTGGGTGAGGCGAGGAGGGAGAGGCGAGGTGGGAGAGGCGAGAAGGGAGAGGCGAGTTGGGAGAGGCGAGGTGGGAGAGGCGAGGTGAGAGGGCGAAGTGGGAGAGGCGGGGTGGGAGAAGCGAGGTGGGAGAGGCGAGGAGGGTGAGGCGAGGAGGGAGAGGCGAGGTGGGAGAGGCGAGGTGGGAGAGGCGAGGTGGGAGAGGCGAGGTGGGAGAGGCGAGGATGGAGAGGTAAGGTGGGAGAGGCGAGGTGGGAGAGGCGAGGTGGGAGAGGCGAGGTGGGAGAGGCGAGGAGGGAGAGGCGAGGTGGGAGAGGCGAGGTGGGAGAGGCGAGGTGGGAGAGGCGAGGTGGGAGAGGCGAGGTGGGAGAGGCGAGGTGGGAGAGGCGAGGTGGGAGAGGCGAGGAAGGAGAGGTAAGGTGGGAGAGGCAAGGTGGGAGAGGCGAGGTGGGAGAGGCGAGGAGGGAGAGGCGAGGTGGGAGAGGCGAGGTGGGAGAGGCGAGGTGGGAGAGGCGAGGAAGGAGAGGTAAGGTGGGAGAGGCGAGGTGGGAGAGGCGAGGTGGGAGAGGCGAGGTTTTGAGAGGCGAGGAGGGAGAGGCGAGGTGGGAGAGGCGAGGTGGGAGAGGCGAGGTGGGAGAGGCGAGGAGGGAGAGGCGAGGTGGGAGAGGCGAGGTGGGAGAGGCGAGGGGGAAGAGACGAGGTGGGAGAGGCGAGGTGGGAGAGGCGAGGAGGGAGAGGCGAGGTGGGAGAGGCGAGGTGGGAGAGGCGAGGTGGGAGAGGCGAGGAGGGAGAGGCGAGGTGGGAGAGGCGAGGGGGGAGAGGCGAGGAGGGAGAAGCGAGGTGGGAGAGGCGAGGTGGGAGAGGCGAGGAGGGAGAGGCGAGGTGGGAGAGGCGAGGTGGGAGAGGCGAGGTGGGTGAGGCGAGGAGGGAGAGGCGAGGTGGGAGAGGCGAGGAGGGAGAGGCGAGTTGGGAGAGGCGAGGTGGGAGAGGCGAGGTGAGAGGGCGAAGTGGGAGAGGCGGGGTGGGAGAAGCGAGGTGGGAGAGGCGAGGAGGGTGAGGCGAGGAGGGAGAGGCGAGGAGGGTGAGGCGAGGTGGGAGAGGCGAGGTGGGAGAGGCGAGGTGGGAGAGGCGAGGAGGGAGAGGCGAGAAGGGAGAGGCAAGGTGGGAGAGGCAAGGAGGGAGAGGCGAGGAGGGAGAGGCGAGGAGGGAGAGGCGAGGAAGGAGAGGCGAGGTGGGAGAGGCGAGGAGGGAGAGGCGAGGTGGGAGAGGCGAGGAGGGAGAGGCGAGGTGGGAGAGGCGAGGAGGGAGAGGCGAGGTGGGAGAGGCGAGGAGGGAGAGGCGAGGAGGGAGAGGCGAGGAGGGAGAGGCACCTTGCGCAAGGATACAACTCAAGTATGTGCGCAGACTGGAACACCGCACACGTCAGCTGCAAGTAATTGCAGATCAAACTATCAAGTCGCTCGGCAACAGTTATTTCCGTTTAAAAACATGAGTAAAAATCGCAACGAGTAACACTGGCCGGGTACATAGCTGTGTGTGTGTGTGAGTTTTTTTCCCCATTCTAACGAAAACGCAACTGAGGAACTAAAATGTTTGCACAGGCATGCAGGCACATAAAAACATATTATGTTAGTAGGAAAGATGACGGCAGATGTTAACTTCAAGGGTGGGGACATAATTTCCTACAAGAAAAAGATGAGTGTCATGGCCTTTTCCTCAAACAACACCCGCAAACCCCCACTCCCACTCCCGATCATCCCCCTAACCTTTAGAGCAGCTCTTCGTTGTTATTGCCAACACTCTCTCTCATCCTTAGCTGTTCCTTGGAGCTCGTTTAGATTATGAGATGACCAGTTTTGCATGATGGAATTCCAAACATGAACATTCATTATATATGTGTATAATCTACTTTTTGACTGTCCATAATTATATACCTATTCACTCACATCCATACTGCCCCCACCTCTGCTCTCTCTCTCTCTCTCTCTCTCTCTCTCTCTCTCTCTCTCTCTCTCTCTCTCTCTCTTTCTCTCTCCCCTCCTTATGTATGTGCACGTGCGTTCGTAGGTGTGGGTGTGTGCATGTGTGTGTATGTGTGTGCGTGTGTGTGTGTGTGTGAGTGAGTGCGTGTGTATGTGTGTTTGTGTATGTGTTGTGTGTTTGTATGTGAATGTGTGTGTATTTGTTTGTTTGTGAGTCTGTGTGTGAGTGTGTGTGTGAACTAACTGTCTTTCAGTAGGTCCAACATCTCTCCCGCCCGTCTGACTCTCCCTCGTCCGTGCGTATCTCTTTCTGTATGCCCGCCTATCTCCCCATCTCTTTGTTGCAAGACACATGCTCACGCGTATCTCTTATCTCGAAATAAAGTATTTTTATGCGTTTGCCTTCCCTCAAGCAAGCAGTGACATTGAAGCACAAATACATGACAGCGAGGACATTCCTACACGTGAAACAGGTTTTGAATGACGGTCGCCCTATTTGTCGACGCAAAAGGTGCACCCAAAATACTTAATGTAATTCGTCACGTGAATTTCACTTCCTGGTAGATCGGGGTGGGTCCCGTGCCCGCAGGCGTCCCCAATCAATCACACGGAGATAGAGCGTGTTGGTGAGAGCGTGATTGTGTCGTGCGCTGTGTTGACTTGTCAAGAAGTCACTAGGGACACG
>JAWQFJ010002692.1:10463-15463 GCA_034096865.1 Theodoxus fluviatilis | reverse complement strand
ACACTTCAACACCCTTTTATGTCAGAGTGAAGGTAATAAAAAATAACAGGAACCCCAGTGGATGGGCTGTAGTCAGAGGTAAGCATTGGAATATATTGACATTATGCGTAATATCTCTCCCTAAAATGAGTATATTGTATCCATTTAGATACTCCTACCATGACCTATGTGTGGCTGAGTTCAATGCATGCTGAAATACGACACCAACGAAATGATTCAACTGTGTTTTACGCTAAAATGTGAACCAAATTGGGTATTGGGGACTAAGCTTTGTTGCTTGCGTTGCCTGAACTTGAGACATCAAGAAAGTTGTAAACGTGTGTTTGTTGTCCGCAGTCCTATTTGTCCAGAGCATGCGTGCGGAAAGTACCCATCCTCGTACATGGTGTTTTCTACATGGTATATAGGGTAACACAGTCCACAATATCTCAAAAGCAGCATAACCCTGCAGATCAGCTTGTATTTGTTGAACCTGGTTCCTGCTTTGAATAATCCTTTTGCTTCATTTCCGCTCGTTTTTCCGCTCGTTTTTTTGTGTTTGTTTTTTGTTTTTTTTTGGGGGGGGGGGTTTAGGCGCTTTGAGTCTCACTGTGTGGGAGTATTGCGCGTTATACGAGTGATCTATTATTATTATTATTATTATTATTAAGAATCACGCACGGGCTAGGGGATGGGATGGAAAGTAAGCGTAGACCCATTGCATCTTCATATTCAATTCGCAAAAGGTCACTAAATTCAAAATCGGAGTTTTTGGACTTTTATTTAATACACCAGACAACAATACGACTTTTATAGCCAGCGGCCTTCCATTGCCTATAAATCTGAGAGACCATAAAACCTTGTCCACTCGTCTATTCCTATGTGGGACGGGACTTTTATTCAAGTCTGGTTAACAAAAGGTTTTATTATGCATTAAAAGAAAATAATTAGCCCCAAGTTCCCCTGAGAAATAATTGCGTAAGCTGAGAGTTGGTCACGTTATGTGTTGTCATAATCAGGTCCTTTCTTATGTTCTTTGTATTACAGCTCAGGATGGTAGCCTTCTAACTGTAACATGCGGTTACACTGAAAACTCAATAATTCCCCCTTGTCCAGGTAGAGTATTCTCCAAGCTTATCACCATGCAATTACAAAATATAGTATTGTTCCTATATTATTTGCATAGACGAATAAAACATTAACGATGCAATCATTCTACCTCATCCAAATTTGAACAGAGAAATATCATTACTTTGTAGAATGATGAACATATATAAAAAAACAGGCTTTACTGCATTGCCAGATCATCTAAAGTATTTTGCCATTACTCGACTTCTCGCGCCAATTCTCACAAGTGAACTGTTTCAAGCTAACGTTTGAGTGAATAGTGATTATTTTGTGATTCAATGCCTTTTCCGTGGCTTCTTTTAAACGTAGGAATGTTCTTCAGTTGTTCCTCTCAGTCAGACCAACCCTACCACTAGCATCGCCGTCAGCACCACCACCACCACTGAAGCAGTAGCAGCAGCAGCAACAACAACACACCCCAATCCTACCCAAAGGACCTCGGACAGCTCCGGCACGTCAGCAAGTTCGACAACTCCAAGTTCAGGCGTGTTGGCGTCATCTGTTTTCAAATCCTCCACTTCTCAGATTCTGACGTCAACACCTGCCAATGGCCTGACTAGCGAATCAGTAAACGCATCACCAGGTGAGTTATGGTATTTGCAAATGTATCATCATGCACCAGACAACGCTGAACGAAATATAATGGGAATAAACTCAAATTGAGTTGTACAATGTGGTTCATAGTTCTATATAAATGAACGAAAAACATATATCCATGCATGGGTTATATCTTTAAGAACATTTTGAATTTTATCACATAATACCATCGTACGGTTGAAACAAGAATCGTAACCGGTTTCGCCACTTAGTCTGTTGATACATAACAACACTACGGTACAATTGAACACGTTGGCAATCTTACATGGCTTTCATAATTCATCATGCTGAAGTGAATATTCAGGTAGTTTTGGTAGACTTCTTGAGATAAAAGCATGCACTTTCACATTGCATTCGCAGAAGAACAAGCATGTTTGTGTATCATCTGTTGCATTAGAAAGTTTACAATGTTTCAATTTCAGCAAATAACAGCAACAAAGGGGCAGTTGCTGGAGGTGTCGTGGCTGCATTGACTGTGCTAGTGGCTGTTGTTCTGGGTGTATTTTTCTACCTCAGAAGGTAAGAATAATCCTAAATATAGTCCGAGTGACTCGGTCAGAAGAAGAAAAACCAAAACACTGTGCCAATTGTACATTACTTTTGTAGTGGGGTAATATTCGCTAGAAGATACACGTCGTGTAACTCCACAGCACATTAGTAATACACATAAATGTGGAATCATATATCCTTACTCGTGCATACGTGGGGAAAATGTACAAAAACCAATAACAGTATACTCGATTTCCGAGCAGATGAGGTAAAACACTGCATATACTAGATTTGATATTTAACCGTTGGGACACTTATATTTTATTCGTTTTTACTTCAGCTTCCTCTTGAAGAACAACGACAGCAATGAGGCAGAGAACACAAACTTTGTCTGGAAGTTCTTTTTTTTTTCTTTCATTGCAGCGGTTCCTACAATTTTGGGCGAAAGATTATCTGTAGAGTCCAAGTAATTCTTCTGAACAGTACCGCTCACACTGGAGACGTTTGTGTGCTTAGACCTTTACATCTTGTGAACTTATTGACAATGACTCACTGACAACTGTTTTTCTGCATCTTCAGACAGCGACTAAAATCCGGAGGAGGCACCAACCAATCAGAAACCGAGAAGTCGTCAATGCACATGCCTCTGACCTCTGTGACCTCTGATAGTCTATCTTTGTCTCTAGCCTCAGAATCTGGGATTCCTACCAACCTCGGTAATGTCCACTCTGGTGTTACTAAGCAAGAATAGTGTGCCTTGGATAACATATTTGGCGCAAGTACTGCTCAGAGTAGATGATGTCGTGAGCTGTATTGCTTCTGTCCAACCGTTGACGCTCATAAACCGTAGTCTACTTTATCTCCTCTTGTTGCTCCGGCTCCTGCAAATGATTGCGTTCTCTGTATCTTGCGCTAGTTCTGTGCCTGCTGCCTCTACTGTTGCTATTATGCCTGCAACCGGTCCTGCTTTTGCTGTTTTTACTCTTGCAGCTGCTCAGTTGCTTCCCTTGATTATAATTGTTCCCGTTCGAACTCTGCTGATGCTTCTTTTCCTCCTGCTCATCTCTTCCTTCTCCCCCTTCTCATCCTTTGCCCACGACATCATCGACGTCCTAGTTGGCGTCTTTGCTTCATCTGCAATTTCTTACTTTCTTCTTCCCTTTCCATATCCTCCCTTAGCTGCTCACATATTTCCATTCCCATTAATATTTAGTACAAATACACACATTTATATTTTAATGCATCCTAGAATGAGCTTTATTCGATTGCTTCGTATATAATGTGCTTTTTCATGTATGTTTAAATTTGTGGCTGCTGTTTTCTCTGATTTTCTTGTGTTGAAGGAACACTTTTTCATTATGTACATGTCGTTTTGATTGAATGTCCCATCCCTTGACCAGAATGATCAATTATTACACACATTTGAATTTTGTATATGCTCATAAGTAACACATAAAATTATCTCTAAGAATCCGCTACTCATCGTTAAGCAACTTACTTCCGTTAGAATGTTGTTTCCTTCTATCTATTCATCTCGATCGTTGTTGCTTGCCAGTGCATACCATTGTAATCTCAGTAAGGATCTAAGCAAATACATGTACATGCGTAATCAGACAGGCAACCAACAGTTCCCTAATGCCTGGTTTTCTTATCCAGATGACGATGACGGGGACTACGACAGAATCGGACAAGGACTAAAACCTCAAAACGGCCATCCCACCACCCCCAGTATCCATGTCAACTCGAGAAGTCTAGTTAAAGACCCGGATTACGACAGGCTGGGAGAGAAGAAGCCCCAGAGCTCCTCCTCCAACCCTGCCGCCACCTACGGTCGTCTGGGGGATGTTGGGGGAG
The DNA here is from genome assembly GCA_034096865.1 of Theodoxus fluviatilis. NCBI lineage: Eukaryota > Metazoa > Mollusca > Gastropoda > Cycloneritida > Neritidae > Theodoxus > Theodoxus fluviatilis. The sequence goes on along the minus strand of JAWQFJ010002692.1, from coordinate 11,416 downwards.
GGGGGGAGGACACGGACTACAGCTACGACCATCTGGCCAGAGGGCGCCAGGCTGCTCCTGACGCCATCGACTCCGACTACGACACGTCAGAGCTGCACGTGACGTCAGAGGGTGACTACGATGTGGCCGGGACCCCCAGAAAGCAGCACGTCATCACTGGGTCTGACTACGACACAGCTGAAATTGTGACGTCAGAGGGCGACTACAACAAGGTGGATTTCCAGGGAAAGAAACATTATGTCATCACTGGGTCTGACTACGACACAGCTGAAATCGTGACGTCAGAAGGTGACTACAACAAGGTGAATTTCCAGGGCAGAAAGCAAAAAGTCATCACCGGGTCTGACTACGACGTGGCTGAGGTCGAGACGTCAGACGACGCAGAAAGTGGTGACGCCACGCCAGGGCCTTCTATTCGCGTCAGAGTGGGCGGAGGGGACTATGACGTAGCCAAGCCAATCGTGAAGTGATTTCGAAGCGGATCTATTACGTCACCAGACCGGTGATGGGTTCGAGCGAGGAGGGCAAGTACTTCAAGGTGTGCGAGAGCACACAAAAGCAGACGAGGACTTGAGTTTTTTATGATGTGACTGCCATGCAAACAAGGACAAAGACTGTCGGATGCAGACTTATTTATTCGGCCTTCCAGAAATACTTTCACTGGGCATGTAAACATTTACCATATATGAAATGGCTTTTTGCGCTTTGTAAATATTTGTGGAATGCTACTCGTGTCCCTCTGCTGTGACTGCAAACTTGGGGAGTTCGTGTTATCCCAGCTTAGATATTCATTGCAGGGAACATTGACAACTTACACTCTCGCTTTACAATAGCTAATTTCTCAGCATCTCTACCGTTGTATAGGTTTCTAATTATAATTTCTATATGAATCATCATATCTATTGAAACGAGCGTTGGATTAGTCTACTATATTTCTCTTTTTTAGGGGCCCT
>JAWQFJ010002692.1:0-5000 GCA_034096865.1 Theodoxus fluviatilis | reverse complement strand
TACACATGAATGTTGATAATGTGTCCAGTATATTTTTCTTTCACGGACTCACACGGTTACAAGTACAGGGAAAATGCAAGTTAAGGATCGCAAATTTGAATACTTTTGTCAATATCCTCTCCTATTAAATGTGTACGTGTGTGTGTGTGTGTGTGTGTGTGTGTGTGTGTGTGTGTGTGTGTGTGTGTGTGTGTGTGTGTGAGTGTGTGTGTGTCTGAATTGGTCCGTGCGCCCACATGCATGTGCTTCTGTGTGTGTGAGTGCATGCATGTATGTGTAACAATCTGGGTGCATACAAGCAGGTATATTTGTGTGCGCATGCGTGGATGTGCATGTGTGCGCAATGAACGAACAACTGTGATATGTAGGCCACGGGTCCATTGCATTGACACGAAACGCAAACGAAACACTATATACATGTTTGTACACAACATGTTCCACGAAAGCAGGGTACCAGTCTCAGCATAGGCAACGCGGACGACTGATTGGTGTCAGTCCATGAGGAAGGTCGTGTTCTGTGTGCAGCACGTGGACGTAGCTGTCGCGATGGCGACGTTCATTGGGCATGCTAGGCGAAGCGAAATCGAATGCTCGATAGCCCGCGCTAGACTAAATGGCTGCTTTTGAAAAATGGAAGGAAATCACCATTAAAGTTGTGCGCAGTGGCAAACGTTTTGACCAGCGATTAACATCCAACCTGTTCGAAAAGTTACGAAAAGGTTGGCGGACATTAATATTATCCTTTTTTTAAAATTATAACTTATCTGAAATAATTACCTGCCAATATGCATGAAATAAAAATCGCGAAACGAGTTTCCAACTTTTCAAGGGAGGAACGTTATTTGCCTGACAATAGCTTTTGGCTTGTAGTGTAATCTCTCTTGAAATAAATCTTGTAAAATGCTTGCCTACGCTGTAAGTCAGCACTGTCGTTTCTACAAACTGTCCTCTTCGTGCGTCGCTGAGCCTTGACGCGCATCTACAGCTTAAACATTGCATCAGCTTCCTCAAGCGATCAATCCATTGTGGCTTATTCAACTATTTGGTTGAAGAGCGTCCATATCCTCACTCCGCGACGATGAGAATACGTCGGGAAGCCATCTTGCTTAGCGCTCGGTGAAGTAGAGTCGTTCAGCAGTGACCCTGTAGGGTTACCGAGGGCTAACACTAGTGGACGAGCAGTACTGATCTAGGATGAGTCACAGGTCCGTTATTTCCAAGTGTTTTTGTTTATATATGAGTGTGTATGTACGGTAGGACGATGGATGTATGTGTGCATATTTGTAAGTCTGTGGGTTCTAAGGCCTTAGCCCCCTCCCCTTCCACCCAGCCCCACCCCCACAAAACCCTGAGAAAATTCCATCGGACTATATCTTACTGTCAGTATTTTTTCTAGGACATTACCCCCCTTGGAAATCTCTTCCTCCCCCTCAAATGAATATATGGATATGTTCAAATTCGGTTATACGGTATCATTAGTTGTTAACTAAAGCAGATGAAGACGCTGAATTGGATGAAGTGCTGCTTAGGCAAAATGCGTATGTTTTATTCTTACCCGCCGTTTCCTTACTCTCGTAACGATTTTTAATTTGCGAATGATCACAGAAGAAACTAACACAACTAAGAGAACAGGTAGAGAGTGGTCCAAAATTTAAATAAGGCGTGCAATACTTCCCTGTATGTGAGGGACAGAGTACACTTGATCTGCTGCTGGAGCAGGAGGGGAGTTCAATTCAAAAGACTGAGTCTGCTGCTTTGTTTTATGTAATATACAAATACAAAAGAGAGAAAGAGAGAGAGAGAGAGAGAGAGAGAGAGAGAGAGAGAGAGAGAGAGAGAGAGAGAGAGAGAGAGAGAGAGAGAGAGAGAGAGTGAAAGAGAGGAGATGGTGGTGACCAGCTAGTTCAACACAATATGTTGTGATCTTAAAGCCTCCTCACAAGTAAACACAGTTCTGCCAAATATGATGTTCCCATAGGAATGTCGCGCTTACACGTGGCAAAACATGTTTTGGATGTACTCAAATGTGACATTGTTAATTGGCGTGGAAGTATTGGCAGGGCGAAAATCGCTGGAATAAGTTTGTCACGAGAAATTTTATTCCGAGGAAATACGGGGGAGAATATTGTTTCCGAGTTTCCTGTGCATGCGTATATACAAACACATAAATGAATTCGCGCATGGATGTGTGGGCATTTGCGTGAATATGCCTGTGTCTGAATGTGTATGTGCATTTGCGATTTAATGGAATCGTTACTAAATACGCATCCTGTAAACTAGAAGCGGGGATATGCGCATTGATATATTATTAAAGGGAATTACTTAGAATACACAATCAGTCGTATTCGGATTATGTTTTTCTCGTGTTTGGTTAAGTTTTGCACCCAGGCATATTTTTACTCGCGTCATGTGAACTAAATATATATGCCTGCCACACATCCATACACATACTTTTGTTTTGGGGGGGTTACGTTCGTTTCGAATGTTACTTTATACCAATATTTTAAGATTCAGTTTTATCTTTGCAGGTTATACGAGGGAACAGAAAGATGAAGCGAGTGCTTGCTTTGGGACAGTAAACTGTGCCTTTATGAATCTGTCCTGCTTCAACTCCAGTCGCATCTTCATTTTGAAAATGCTCTACGGAAGTAAATATGCAAACAACTCGTGCCCGACTTGTGATTTACCCTGCTGTCGACCTGTAGTGTCAGATTGTTTCTGGAGATATACTGAATACCATTTCAGCTTGGTCTACTCAAATCACAGTTGTTGGAATAGAGAACGATGCTCATCTCAAGTCCAGAGAGACCACACACTCTGTGCAGGGTATTCGCCATATACCCTGTACGCAGTCGCTGAATACAGCTGTTTGAGAAGTAAGTAACCTTTTGTCTAATCATGTGGTGGACGTTTTCCACTGTTCTTAGTAAGGCTAGGAAAACTGCTCACCCATTCCAGCCGTTCCTCAGAGTGTAACATACGGTCAGAGGCCGATAGCTGGTAGTATTTCGGGACCTGCTGCAGTAGCTCTGCAAGGGACTGCCCCAGCAGCCAAGCAAGTGTTGCGGGAAGGTGGCCAGTTACTTAAGGTCCGTCCCAGCTTGCGCCAGGAAAGTAGAATCAGGACTCAGGCGTGAGTTTTCTACAGGATATTTATTCCTTGGCTGGTCAGCGCTTACAGCAATCACTCGTGCCCCCACAGCGGTCACTCGTGCTGCTCAGGCTGCGCCTCAATACGGCTCCTTCAGCCTCTCAAGCGCTCTCAGCTTCCAGTGACGTTACCCTCGCACGCATACACTTTTAAATAGTCTCGTGCCTGGGTTCTGAAACAGTCCCGCCACCTCTGCATTGCCACGTCGGCATAAACTGGAGGGGACGCCCGCCCCCCCTGACCGACAAGGACTAATCAGTGATCAGTTCGCTACTGTGCATTGGGATAGGAATTTTCCAGTCCCTCCCCAGCATTCTGCTTGACTAATTCTGACTCCCTGACCCTCTGCGTGCTGACAAGGCAGAAATCGCCCCCACCCCCTCTCACAGACAAAGGGGGAAAGTTCCTGAACCCTCTGCAGGCATCTCACATTACATTTACAGCACAGCTTCCCTCCCTCGAGACCGAAACGACCTTGTCTGTCTTCTTACATCACCCAAAATTAAATCCAACAGCTGTACTACCCTTAAACTCTACAGCATAAATGAATGTGAACACATAGCAAGTAATAATCAGTGCAATGTCTGAAACAAGTCTCATCAATCAACTGCTGTCATACTCACAGTCCTAGTGTTCCATGTGGTAGAAAGAGACGAAACTGGTGGCAAGACCCGACATAAGGGTTTCGGTTTCCTTGCGGTAACCTCTACCCAGGTCACAGAGCCAGGGTCTGCCAAACCACTGTACACTTCATATAAGTTCGCGTGAAGTCTTCACAGAAAGCGTGTCGGACGCACCACACGCCGCCCTCGTTGAGTGTCCTGGGTCTTTCCATCGTCGCTCTCAACTTCCGAGGAAGACCCAAGAATCCCGTCTCTTTCCAGTTACTTATCATCAGCGCCAGGCGGAGGTTCCCCCTGGTATCTCCATAGTTGGGCACGGTACGCCACCATCGGTCGGGAGCGAGAGTGCTGTCGAGTGCGGTACACTCCCTCGTGAACCTTGCCCATAACCCTATAAGGGCCTTTCTATGGCCGGGCCAACTTGGTGGTGCACCCCCTTTTCACCCGCGGATTATGCGCCCACGAGGTAGTGCCCTCAGGGGAGGTCTCGTCATCGGCCTTTCGGTCAAGCCCAGACTTCCACGGATACACGCTCTGCTGCAGGTGTGCCTTTGCGGACACTTGCACCGCCTGCAGCATACCCTGGAGTTTCTTCACACACTGGGTGGGGCACGTCGTGGGGAGTATCCACCGCTTGTTTCGGCACCGCTGCTGAACTGCCAGTCTTGGCAGGGCCACGTCGATGACGGCACGATTTCGTCTGCGAGGCGCAGATAGCACAACGTCCACAGCAGTCGCGAACAGATTTGTGCCGACCAACCCAGTAGAACCGCTTACAGACTCGCTGATAGGTCTTCTTCAGTCCGAGGTGGCCACCTGCTGATTCGCCGTGCAGTTCTCTCAACGCTTCTTCCTGCACGGCTTTCGGCAAAACAGTAGAATGCAATAGATTTCTCCGTTCTCGTCAATCCACCTTCAATGCAGGGCTCCATCCTTCAGTTGCAAGGCATTCCACTGGGTCCAGTACGCCTTAGTGACGGAACTTGTACCGGCGACCTCCTTCCGAGCTGGACGAGCGGCGCTAACCTCCATCCAACGGATGATAGGCTGCAGGTCAGGGTCCTGTCTTTGCACAGCCACTAGTGAGTAAGGCTCCAGGGAGACGCAGTGGCCTTTTTGCACCTTCAGAGCACTTCAACTGGACAGGGTGTCCATCAAGCAACAAGATACACTGTCTCCAGTCAATCACATACGAATGCGCATGCAGGAAATCTGTTCCCAGGATG
>JAWQFJ010002691.1:51498-59649 GCA_034096865.1 Theodoxus fluviatilis | reverse complement strand
AACGAAATACCACGTTGAAAATAGCCACAAAGTGAATTAGAATAAGATGAAAGTATCTAGAATGATTGCATAAGAAAAGTATGTAGTTTCAGTTTAAATTTCTCTAAAGATTTCGCAATTTTTAGAGAATTGGATAGTGTGTTCCTCATAGTAGCCCCTGATAAGATATAGACTATGTTTAAACAAATCAATCCTAGGTTGTGGTATTATAAAGTAATGTACATGAATATTTGAATGTTGGAATAAGTTTATCAAATAATCAGGCACATCATAATCATTAATTCTTTTCATTAAGACACATTTATTGAATTGTAAATGCTTATGAAAAGGCAATATGTTAAGTTCTTTCATTTTGTCATTTGTAGACAGTGAACTATCCGCTATCATAAGCTTAGAGGCTCGTCAATACAATGACTTCTGCCTTTTCAAGTTAGCGTCACTACAGCCATCCCAAATTGTTGACGCATAATTAACGTGAGATAAGATATGAGCATGGAAGAAGATTTTGCTGAGAGAGAGAGAGAGAGAGAGAGAGAGAGAGAGAGAGAGAGAGAGAGAGAAGTTTTTCACTGTTTCTCCAATCCGAATGACATGTTAGTAATAAATACGCGTAGCATTTTATAATTTCTGGCTTCATATTTCATGGTAAGGTAGTGATTGTAGTCAGTAACTCCTTACAGTAGAAGTGAACACGGTTTGAGTGAGTTATCTGCCCTTAGACTACAATTGAGAGTTATGGCTAGCGCTTTAGAACAATAACTTTGGCGATGAAGGCAAATGAGTGATATAGATTTTAAACGGATAACTTACTGTTTACAGTTTGTTGATGAGCAGGAGGTGGAGGAAGGGGAGAAGGACGAGGAGCGCGCTGTGGCATCAGTTGACTTCCAAACATCTGCTGTCTGGTCTGGGGTGAAGCGATGATGCAGATGATGATGCGGACGGCTAGTGCTGCCAATTCAAGGGGAGGAGTTGCCGGCATTGCAGGACAGGCCGGTTTCGTCCTCGTCAGGGCTCCTGAAAGCAATTTCATATTTCAGTCATAGACGCCACCGTTTCAATATTAATTATTTTAGCAACAATTATTCTTAATGGCGTCATATGAACTCTTCTAGAAAAATTGCACACTTACGATCTCTTCCTTAACTGAAATGAAATCCTAGTAATGCGAGAGAGAGAGAGAGAGAGAGAGAGAGAGAGAGAGAGAGAGAGAGAGAGAGAGAGAGAGTTCATCAGGCACATGCTAAAGCAAAAAGACGGTTGAATGGATGGGTGAATGGACGGTTGTGGGCGGAATTACAATTAGCTATTATACTCTAGCTGACAATTATAATCACTAGAAATTACATACTCCAGATCATGCAGTATAGGCTGCAAAGTCGACAGATACGCGTGGACTGGAGGAAACTCACAGGTCTAAGTAAATATATTCTCAAAGACTGCATGTTCACCAATAGACAATTAAGACCAATTAATAATGAGAAAACATATATAATAAGAGCCACTTAACCTGATAAATTTGGTGTCACTGTCAGATGAAAAACTGTCGATCGAGTTCATGAAGGCAGTGCAGGCGTTCGAGTGAAGGAGCTGGAAGCTGGGTGAGGAATGCAGGGCACAACTGTAATTGGCGGGCAGCTAGGCGCTGGCACAATAACATCCGTCTCCAATTTCCAGAGCTCTCCCAGTCCAAAGGCCGAGCGGGCCTAGCCTCCGACCTATTTTGACGGATGCAGCTTGCGCCATGATTTTCCCTCGCCGCTCTGAACAGGTCAAGCTATCGCGTCCTATTGCTCGCAATGCGTGTACGAACACGTGTGTAAGTGCAAGTGTTGGGGGACTCGTTGAACAGCAAGATTAGCGACGTATTTGTTCGATTTGCGGAGGGGAGAAATTGACCTACCTTGATTGTATGTGCGCTCTCTCTCTCTCTCTCTCTCTCTCTCTCTCTCTCTCTCTCTCTCTCTCTCTCTCTCTCTCTCTCTCTCACACACACACACACACACACACACTCTCTCTCTCTCTCTCTCTCTCTCTCACACACACACACACACACACACACTCTCTCTCTCTCTCTCTCTCTCTCTCTCACACACTCACACACACACACTCACACTCACACACTCACACACACTCACACCGTACACACACATTCACACCATACACACACTTACCAATACATACCAACAACAACAAAAAACAACAAAAGACACATTTTCTCTGTCTGTCCCACGCAGGGTTTCGGCTCTGCATGTCTGGGTAGGGACTTTCAATGGGGTCGGCTCTCTATTGCGGAGGGCCGCTGCCGCTATTGCAGGATTTTTTAAACAAAAGTTCTTAAGACAATTTTGATTCTTTTGTCCTAAAACGCCAAAAAAACATAACATTTTTGTTACCTTTTTTTAAAAACTTTTTTCTATTGTGGGGGGCCACTATTGCGGGATTTTTTTTTACTCAAAAGTTCTTAGGCCATTTTGATTCTTTTGTCCTAAAACGCCAAAAAAAAACATAATTTTTTTTTTTTTTTTGGAAAAAACTTGGAAATTTTTCGGGTTTTACCGATAGCGCTCAGCCTAGGCCGCACCCGCCACCCCGCCTGACTGACTTAGCCTGTCCAGGGAGTTTCGCCTAAACCCGGACGCGTTACTTTTTGTCACGCTTGTGTCCAACATCAGCGTCGGGCCCTGGAGTTAGGGCACAGGGACCACCCGTTGAGAGTCAAACGTGGGATGGAGTTAGAATATAAAGCTTCACCCGTTATAAAACACACACACTTCCTAATTTCTAAAAATTTCTAAGTTTTTTCAAAAAAAGGTAACAATTTTTTTTTTGCATTTTAGGACAAAAAAATCAAAATTGTCTTAAGAACTTTTGTTTAAAAAATCCCGTAATAGCGGCCCTCCGCAATAGCGGCCCCTCCCCGCATATATGTGCAGGGCAGGCCTAGCTAGTCATAGGCAACATAGATTTAATTAATGTATGAAAGATCGCATTCAAACTGTTTTTGCGTCAACATTTATAAAACATTTTTTTAAAGTTTGCATTTAAACAGTTTTTGCGACGACATTTCTAAAACGTTTTTTTAATGTTTCATTGTGAACCATAAACGTAAATCAAACCATTCAAACCAAAATAAAACATTTTTAAAACGTTTTCGTGCTATCTGGGTAAGCGTTATCAATATGTTAAGCAAGGCGCAAACTATTGCTGTGCTTATGACCCTTTTGTGATGGTGTATAAGAGTATTGTACATCTGCTGTGTTCATCCTCTATCCAATAATTCTCGCTTGTGTTTCTCACCCCCACCCCCACCCCACCCACCCCATCATGTGTGTCAGAATTCTCTGTATGTCAGACCTCTCTCCAACCCCACTCCCCAACCCCCCCCCCCCCTCCCCATCCTGTGTATAATGCAAGCTGACCAGCTGACCGCTCTGGAACTCCTCCTCTGCCGTGGTCTGATAGTTGGTGCAGCTGCCCTGTCAGTCACTTCTAAGATCAGCGTTATGCTGAATGAGACAACATTTATAAGAAGTAATTTCAAAGCAACTTAAATTATGTAATCTCTCTTTCTTCCAAATTGAAGCACAAACCCAGGAATTAGGGTTAGGATCTGTGAAACAATCCAACCCCTGACTCCTGTGAGGTCCGTGCATCCCCTTGATAAGGGGGAGACTGCACACAGCCAGGCAGACGGCCAATGAAAAGTGGAAAATAACTCGATTTTGCCCCTGCATCTTCCTTGACTTCACCCTTACCACCGACCTCCACACTTTTAACACCAAGTTTTAACTCTTCCTACTAGCAACATGACAGATATAGGTCTTTTTGGTACATCATCAACAGCATAAGCAAAATAATGATAAAACTAGCCAATGAAAACTATCAACATGTCAAACATCATCACGCTCATATCATGAATATGATGATCAAAGTGTTGAATCATCAATTAAAACGTCGAGTAACTTAATCAAAATTGAAACCAGTCATAGTTCAAGAGAATGAAATCGACCTAGAATCTGCCATTTCAAAGACTGGCCATGCAAATCACCACAAAGTGGTCAGTGCATTTCTCCTGCAAGGACACACGAGAATGCTGCTCTGTTATTGTTTCACGGAGAAGCGCGCCCACCAGCCTCGTTGTTGTGACTTCCGTTCAAACCCTGTAAAGAAAATAACGTTCACTAGCATGCACGCGTCAACTTTCGATGATAAACAGAAAGCTTGTTCAGGAGTTCTCAGCGCTGCATGAGCGCTTCTTGTTGGCAATTGAGCGCTCTTTGCCACTCCTGAAAGCTTCAGATTTTGTGCAGCGCTTCACTTGTTAAAGGGGAGGTAAATCTTCTGCGCCCCATGTTGTGTTGATAGACGCGAAGAAAGTGTTTTCTTTGCCACAGACATTGTTTATGCACGTTTAATGTATTCTGCATGAATAAAGTCCACTACGGTGTCATCCTTACTTGCCATTACTCGCGCATACAGGGCGTTTGGGGCAAATAAAGCCCGTTCCAGTCCCAAAATGATGTTTCTGAGGGTTATTTTACACATCGACGGCCAGTGAGGGATCGAAGACGCCATTTTGAAAATGATGCAAAATCACCCGAATCACGTCGGATTGGTGATTCACAGCGCTGCTCAGCGCTGAGTGAATCACGCCCCAAAATTGCCGTTCAGGAGTGAATCACATGCAGCGCTGAGCAGCGCTTTGAATCGCTGCGCCTCCTGAACAAGCCTAGAGACTGATAGATTGAAAAACCAACATTCCTTGCTACACTGTATTAATTGCAGAATGTCATAAGCGACGATCACACAAGCACGCACATACACACGCACGCAAGCACACACATGCACGAACGCATGCATGCACACACGCGCGCACACACACACAAATACACACGCACACAGACACGGGGAGGGGGGGGGGGGGAGCGAGAGAGAAGGGGGGATTGAGAGAGAGGGGGGGAGGGGGGGCGGAGAGAGAGAGAGAGAGAGAGAGAGAGAGAGAGAGAGAGAGAGAGAGAGAGAGAGAGAGAGAGAGAGAGAGAGATTTGATTAAGCTATCATATTTTGCATTTGAAATACAGAAGAATGTTGACAAACTGATGGAAGAGTGCACTAATCAAATGAATGCAGCGAGAATTCGGCAGTTTTCTCCGAAAATGTACTAATGTACTATATCCTGTATGAATAATCCCAGTTATGTCCCTTTATGTCTCTGTCTGTCTGTCTGTCTGTCTGTCTGTCTGTCTGTCTGTCTGTCTGTGTCTCTGTCTGTCTGTGTCTCTGTCTGTCTGTCAGTCAGTCTGTCTGTCTGTCCGTCCGTCTGTCTGTCTGTCTGTCTGTCTGTCTGTCTGTCTGTCTGTCTGTCTGTCTGTCTGTCTGTCTGTCTGTCTGTCTGTCTGTCTGTCTCTGTCTCTCTGTCTCTCTGTCTCTCTGTCTCTCTCTCTCTCTCTGTCTCTCTCTCTCTGTCTGTCTGTCTGTCTGTCTGTCTCTCTCTCTCTCTCTCTCTCTCTCTCTCTCTCTCTCTCTCTCTGTGTCTCTGTCTCTCTCAACACTTGCAGTGAAAAGTTTGTGTGGTATTCTACTTTTAAGGATATATTTGGACAATAAAAATATTTCAGTATTCTCACATTAAAAAGTTTAGAGATGCATTCATTTGTTTTCGATTGGAAATAAATGATCTCCGAATTGATCAACAGCACAATCGCAACGAAAGGAGAAGTCTGACTTGTCCATTTTTTAATGAAGTGGAGGATGATAGACAGTTTCTGCTGGATTGTGATATGTATAAACATCTCAGAGAGAGATTTATCTCACCATATGTACATCCAGGCTTACATAGAGACTGTAGATATCTCTTAAAAGGAACAAACAGTAAATTAACCAGAGACGTTGCAATGTGTGTCTTGTACGCTATGAGACTACGAGAAGAGACGAATTCTAGTACTGCATAGGATGTTTATTATATTTACATTAAAAAACAGTGAATAAGACACGTGTTGATTGGTCTTAAGTGAATGTAAAAATTGGCATCATCTCTCTCTCTCTGACTGCGTGAGTAAAAGCTTCCCGCAAAACGATATATATATATAGACCCAATGCAGTTTAGAAGGTACTCTTATGAATGCTATGTATTGTGATTCATTGTGATTCATTCAAATGGGCAGTCGGCCTCTGAACAAAGTTCAGTTCAGTTCAGTTCAGTTCAGTTCAGTTCTCTGTATCTCTCTCTGTCTCTGTCTCTCTCTCTGTCTCTGTCTCTCTCTCCCTGTCTCTGTCTTTCTCTCTCTCTCTCTCTCTCTCTCTCTCTCTCTCTCTCTCTCTCTCTCTCTCTCTCTCTCTCCCCCCCCCCTCCCCCCCCCTCTCTCTCTCTCTACTCTCTCTCTCTCTCTCTCGTGTGTGTGTGTGTGTGTGTGTGTGTGTGTGTGTGTGTGTGTGTGTGTGTGTACTCTCTTCATTCCTTGCACGTTATGCATAATTTAATCGCAAGCACTATCCTGCATTCACGGACGGTCTCACGCATGACACACGTATACCTAGTTCGCAAACATGAATTGATCGTTCATTCGAGGCTTCCGGCACATTCCAGAACGGTGCACTCCTTACAGATACCAAGCCACAGATGCACTCATTACTCATCTTATCCTACCTAAAAAAAATCACCCAAACTTGTGACAGTCTAGTGCAAATACCGATAAGAACAGAGACAGGAACCTGGGGTCTCTTCATCGGTCGAAGTCTGCGGTGCCTGTTGATGTAGAGCAGGGTAGTCATTGCAGAACTGGTACAGGGAGTCAAAGTCGACACGTTTTTGGGGGTCTTGTTCCCAGCACCCGAGCATGATCTCGTAGACTGGCTCAGGACACTCCTTGGGTCGAGGCATCCGGTAGCCACTCTCCACCTTCTCCTGTGCTTCGCGAAGATTCATGCCTGCGAAAAATTAACAACGCTGATTTTTTTCCCCCGCGAACCCAATGCGTTAAGCGACTTGGTATTAAAAAGGTGTCTGTTCGTCCAACATAATAGGGAAGCCTTTTCCTCCCATCTCCGGACCACACAAGTAGTGTCTGGATTGCAAGACTGCAAGCTGAGCACGTGCTATGGGATCTGTAGTGATCAGAGAGAAAGGTCATTTCTATGAACTTTGCGAGATTTTTGTTTTGAATGTGCAATTTCAACAGGGGTGAGACTTTACGGCAATTTACTTAATTAACTCGAGAATACCCAATAAGAACATTTCACACCAGTGGGCCACGCCCGCCTCACAGAAGTATGGGGTTTTAATGAGGAAAGACGACCAGCTGACTGGAGTATGGAAGCAGGCAATAGCAGGCTTCGCCCGCTACCCTGCTAGCCTATTCCTTCCTTCCCACTCAGCTGAGATTTTCCTCCTCCTCCTCATCTTCCTCCCTACCCATTGACCCTTACCCCTCCCCCCTTCTCCCTCTCCTCTAAGACCAAAAGCCTTATCAGTGGAAACGTGTTCTAAGTGTAGAGATAGACAGGGTTATCTTTATCGAGAGCACAACTCTGTATTTCCCCCACAATTCTTATCTCTACCCCACGTGACCACCTCTGATGCCAGACTCTTTTCAAGCAAGGCCTAACGCTGGCTAATGCTATAAAAAGGTTTTAAAAACCTGCCCATGATGTCGCTACCACAAAGGTAGATAGCATAATATGAACTTCATTAAGACACCTATATTATGTCTGTCAAGTTTAAATCCAGCAGCTGAAGTGGTTCGGGAATGCATACAAACAAAGAAACAAACATAAACACACTCATATTGAGTTTTATTGTTGTAGAGATACCGTTTTGACCACACACAAAAATCCCCCAGAGTACTTAATATGTCCATAAACTATTCATCTCTAACATCCAGTCCAGAAATGATTAAAAACCAAGGACCTACCAGGGTAGGGGGTCTGTCCTCGAGTCATGAGCTCGAACAGTAGGATGCCAAAGGACCAGACGTCAGACTTGATGGTGAATGTGTGAAGAAGCAGAACCTCGGGGGCAGTCCACTTGATCGGAATCGTATCGTCTTCAAAACCAAGGTGCACGAGAAGATGGATAATGTTAACACACTTAAACACACACATATACACATACACACACGCATGAACGCACGCACACAAGCGCGCGCTTGT
>JAWQFJ010002691.1:26498-46498 GCA_034096865.1 Theodoxus fluviatilis | reverse complement strand
TTACTCCTAAATGATGAGAAGGGGCGTCAGCAATTAAATTTGCCCATTAACTGTGTTGAGTTACAGCATGTATAGCGATCCTCAAGTCCCACCGGTGGCTTTCAAACATAAAAGAAAAGATAACGTTAGTCAGTTGCAGCATTTATATCCAGTTGATAGGCTTTTTCTTATCTGTTGATGAAATGCGTACATGCAAAGAGCCCAAATCTCACCTGAATGATGGGCGATGAGCTGGAACAAAGTGTCGAATTTTGTCTTTGAGTTCACATAGTAGCTTCCATCGCTCATGGTGTTGATCTTGTAGTGCAAAACACTGCCCTCGTACATTTTGTCACTGTCTCTGACGCACAGAGCGTAGGCACCTGAAAATAAATGTGAAAAAAATCCCAGATTTGACCCACAGTGCTTTTAATTCACATGAGTGTCGCAAGGCTATCGTACGTGAAAATATGCTCTGCTTTGACTGCGGATTTGCACAGGACAGCGGTCTTTTCAGCAGGGATATGGGCAGAGCGGGACGATGGGTGAGTGGCAAAGACTGTGGAGAGAGGGACGATGGGTGAGTGGCAGAGACTGTGAGAGAGGGACGATGGGTGAGTGGCACAGGCTGAGGAGAGAGGGACGATGGGTGAGTGGCACAGGCTGAGGAGAGAGGGACGATGGGTGAGTGGCACAGGCTGAGGAGAGAGGGACGATGGGTGAGTGGCAAAGACTGTGGAGAGAGGGACGATGGGTGAGTGGCACAGTGTGGAGAGAGGGACGATGGGTGAGTGGCACAGTGTGGAGAGAGGGACGATGGGTGAGTGGCACAGTGTGGAGAGAGGGACGATGGGTGAGTGGCACAGACTGTGAGAGAGGACGATGGGTGAGTGGCACAGACTGTGGGGAGAGGGACGATGGGTGAGTGGCAAAGACTGTGGGGAGAGGGACGATGGGTGAGTGGCACAGTGTGGAGAGAGGGACGATGGGTGAGTGGCACAGTGTGGAGAGAGGGACGATGGGTGAGTGGCACAGACTGTGAGAGAGGAACGATGGGTGAGTCGCAAGGACTGTGGAGAGAGGGACGATGGGTGAGTGGCACAGTGTGGAGAGAGGGACGATGGGTGAGTGGCAGAGACTGTGGATAGCGGGACAGGGGGTAACAGCATGGCTCTGAACAATATCGTGAGGTCACAGGGTTCTGACCTTTATTGGATGCACTTTTTTTGGTTAACGCCGTCTAATCATAAACGGTCAGAATGCAGCTTTGTCAATCTAGCAATCACACTTGGCATCTACTTTGCTATGAGAGAGAAAGAGCGAGCGAGCGCGCGCGCCCGAGAGAGAGAGCGAGAGAGAGAGAGACAGAGAGAGAGACACAGAGAGAGAAACAGAGAGAGAAACAGAGAGAGACAGAGACAGAGATAGACACAGAGAGAGAGAGAGAAACAGAGAGAGAGAGACATAGAGAGAGAGACAGAGACAGACAGAGACAGAGACAGAGACAGACAAAGAGAGAGGGAGACAAAGAGAGAGAGACACAAAGAGAGAGAGAGAGACATAGAGAGACAGAGAGAGAGACAGAGACAGAGACAGAGAGAGACAAAGAGAGAGGGAGACAAAGAGAGAGAGACACACAAAGAGAGAGAGACACAAAGAGAGAGACACAAAGAAAGAGAGAAAGAGAGAGAGAGAGAGAGAGAGACAAAGAGAGAGATATCAGTTGCTGTAAATGGCAGCAAATATATGCTACAGAAACTGACCACATTTTGAAACTGTTGTGTCTGCAAACAAAAGGTTGAAGAGAGATAATAATTTGACCTCAGTGACATTGTCTCCCCTAACTGTGCTGTCTGCTCTTGTTTTAACAGGTTGTTTGCAAAGTGGAGCCACATACGGCGGTCAGTGTTGCCTCTTTTCTTCACAGGCACTTTCGGAAAGGAACAAATTACTTACGAGTGCTTTGAAAGATAATTTCCTGTTTGCTCTTGTGTGTATGCTCAGAATGTGATTGGCTCATTTGAAAATGTATTCAAACTGTGTTTACTGAGAGTGAATTTACTCAACTGAGACAACCAGTATAAAAAAATCTGACTGTCTCTCTCTCTCACTCTCTCTCTCTCTCTCTCTCTCTCTCTCTCTCTCTCTCTCTCTCTCTCTCTCTCTCTCTCTTTCTGTCTCTCTTTTGGAATATGCCCATCGATATCTTTACTGAGAATCTGGTACACTTTTATGTCCAAGTTGCTATAAAAATGAAGAAGATGAAATATACTTTCTATTCACATATCCACCTTACAAATACGTATGGATCAATGACTTGAATTTCTGCTTTCGGTATCTGTGCATGACGAAATAATACTATGCTTGGCAAATTATGACATAGAGACCTGTAGATCTGTGAGAACTTACTTATATCATGCATTTAACAACAGACAGAAAGCCATGCAAATGAGAGAAGTCGATCAGTGACCTGGATTTTGAGTTCCTTTTTACCGGGCTAAAGACCTATATACAATAAAGTTGTTCGTTCATTCGTTCTCTCTCTCTGTGTCTTTCTGTCACTCTCTCTCTTTCTCTCTCTCTCTCTCTCTCTCTCTCTCTCTCTCTCTCTCTTGTTCATCACATACACACGAACGCACACATGTACACAGGTACTACATGACCTATAGGTCAGTAAAGAAACTTTTGTAACCAAGTACACTTACTTTGGTGCAGATTTACATCGTTAGAAGATAATGGGCATAGATTATGTTCGAAGATAGCGCTCGAGGAGGTATTACATTGTTATCGAGAGAATTCATAACAATTTACATATACTTTATTATTTTTTTTAAAAGGATATTGACACTAGTTATATTACACTAGGACTATAATCGTGGGCATTTTCTTTGTACAAACATACTTATTATTACAAGAACAAAAGGGTTTAAACATAGGTTGGAGTTGGATAAATCAGGGTAAATATATTACCAAAAGTCAAGATCAAAATGCCCATCGACGATAATCGGTGTTAGGAATACCTATGGCAGGTGGTTTAAAGGAGAGATGATGTCTGTTTGTTTGTGTTTTGAAAGGACGGAATATTTGACAGCGGGTTATTTTTCTGTCGGGATAATTGAAAACGTCTTATATTCTATTCTAATGGATCTGAGTAAACGTTCCTGGAGATGTTCGGGTTATATAGCGTTCTTTCTTTGTCCGATTGTTTAGTCAAGGAGCTCTGCATGAAAACCTATTTCAGAATTGCTCTTTGTAGAGAGTTCTGATATGCAGTCTCTGTAAGACGTAAATCGTTGGCAAAGAGCAGGTTTTGAAATGCGAGGGAAGTTGTGTTCAACAGTGATCTGCTCACTGGCCGATTTCACATATGCGGCTAATTTGCCTTTGAAATTTCAGGTGTAAGCATCCAGAGTAAATGTGTATGCAATGCTCATCACAATGAGGAAAACTAGTAAAATGTAGTAAATTATCATGGGCAAAACTCGCCGATACGAATTCTGACCTGGACAAGACGAGCTCTCACGCACAAGAAAAGTCCCGTTCTCCAATCCAGGGGCCATTAGTTTCCGCTGTGCCTCCTCACGCGTGACAAGGCCAAAGAACCATCTGAGCAGGAAAATATCTAGCAGCTAGAACAGTCTGAAGGAACCCTCAGCATAACAGATAAGAGAAAGCGAGTTCATATACATGTGTATACATGTACAACCTTCGTGCATAATTCAGACTCTCGAAAAATTCGCCCCATCCCCAAATTTAAAGTTTTGCAAAGTTCTTCTCTTATCCAGTCAAATTCAGATAGTTGATAGAAGGCACTCTGACACAAGAGCAACTGAAATAATGTAAAGAAAGGCATTATCAGGAGATTTTGAACCACTGAGGTTAGCTGGCAAAGTTTAAAAATCTGAAAGTCTCAATGCTTACTCAACAGCAATAGCTGCCTCTACAAGTATCAAGAAGTACTCTGGGGTTCTTCTGTTTGGGGGCCTGACCTACTGGCAAAGCAGAGCAACACCTTTACACCGTTACTGTGACCGTGCTTGGGAAACGAGGCTAAAATACGAAAAACAGTTTTTGAGAAAATGCTGAGTAAAATTATCAGGGCACAAAGTCAATTAGACATGTACATTTTTCGTATATTTACGTCAATGTAAAACAATAAGTGTTCATCTATGAACGTGCTTTAAAAATAAATGAAATATGTATGAATAATAAATTATATTGAGGCTGATATATATCATTTTGTCATTTTCATACTTAAACCTTTGTTTTCTCATAGATAGTCACACATGTCGGACTGTGGATGGGAGATTCATGCTCTGGCTTAGCTATTACCATTAGAACACCGATTCTTTATGCTCGGGGCCTCCCCGTCAAAGATCTGCACCATCTACAGTAGAAAATAGTGTATCTGTAATGTGCTTCCACAGTATTAGTCAACATGTGGAAAACACAGGAACACTCACTCAGGGTTGCTCTTGATGGCTCCTGTCACCTTCACGATTTCACTCAGTTTTGACAGCTTGCTGCTATCCACCTGAATGAATAAGTGAACAAAAGAAGAAATTAATAAAATATTTAAAAGTAAAGAAATACATATTAAGAAACCATGAACTGTGGAAAACTACATAGTTAAAAAACGAAATACAGGATTGAGTCTAAGTATAAATAAAACTGACTAAAGAATAACTAAAGTAGAAATATAATTGATAGAATAATAGAAAGACAAGAAGTTATAAACAAACAAACCGAAAGACAAAGAAAGAAAGAAAGAAAGAAAGAACAAACGAACGAATAAACAATAAAATTTACTTCTTCCTTTAAAAATAGATTGATTTTAACATGCACATAGTTAACTCTCGAGCTCGAAGATAAGAGTCTGTGCACACAACTTTAAAAGGCGCAAAAGAAATTATAACTTCTATAGTGTAGGGAAAATAGTCAACAGAGAATGATCTAGATAATGGACAAGCGTTTTTATTAAACTTTCATTACGGTTATCTGACTACAGAATCAACATATTGTGGCGACTGCAGTAAGGTACATGATCACATACAGTAAAGCAGCTGTTTTATTGACATACGAATTTTTTTAAATGTTGAATTAGCAACTAAAAGTGTAGTTATAGACAATCAGCTGCACATTAATTTTGCAATAATCTCTTTTTATTTATTTCAAATTTTATGTATGTTTATTAATGAAGAAGTGGATACAGATGTGAAAATATACACTCAAACACACACTCATATTAACTAATTTAACTAATATCTCCTTCTGTACAAAATCGAAAATGAAGTAGTAGCTCCACTGTTTAAACTACTGGGTGAAAGGGTATGACGGAATAAGGGGTTGGGGTGGGAGGAATGTTTTGCAATAATCATCATTATATGTGGGGTAACGAAGTCTGAGATGACGATTACTTTGAATGCCCAGGTAGATCTATGAAGACGGGATACAATGTCCAAAAAGCATGTGATGTTTCGGCCTACTTTTCTATTTGAAAACACTTGACTAATATAAACGTGTATCCATGATAAATGTACGTAGATATGTTCATTGCTTCAGTATGGTACTTCTGTCCACTGAACCATCTACAAACACTTCTTTCCATGTCCTGTTCTCAATGAACATTGCCACAGAAACGAGCAACGTGGTCATTTGTGCTATTGCAACAACGAAATGTAGTGATGGAAAGTAAGTCTCACCTCGGTGTCGCTTTTACATCTCAACCCGTGACGCATGGGTATAGCAAGGCCCATGCCATAGTTGCCTTAGGATGGCAAGGCCCATGCCATAGTTGCCTTAGGATGGCAAGGCCCATGCCATAGTTGCCTTAGGATGGCAAGGCCCATGCCATAGTTGCCTTAGGATGGCAAGGCCCATGCCATAGTTGCCTTAGGATGGCAAGGCCCATGCCATAGTTGCCTTAGGATGGCAAGGCCCATGCCATAGTTGCCTTAGGATGGCAATAGTTACCAGTTTAAAGCAGAATGGTAAGCTTTGCTCCAATCAAAATCCACGTCTTAGTGACGCTGTTGTAATTATAAAGCACAATTGCACCTGTTAATCCGAGATGCTTCCCCTTTAGATAAGTATTGCTCTCAACCTTGCTTTGGAAAGTAGATTTGCAGAGACATCGTGTCAGGAGTAAATTGATCTGTGTCTACACTATCAAAGCAATGGCATATACATAATACAACCATTGTATTATCTCAATCTCAGGCGTCTCTTTTCCTTAACCCAGTTGTTAATTTATTACCTGACTCCGGCTCCATTTTCCGTCACTACTTTGGGGTCGTTATTCAACGAAATCACACTCGTGCGGCAGAACGTCAGTCTGTGACAATTACATTGCCGTGGCTTGCAGCTGTAAGGAACCGTAGGCTCTACGGAATATGCTGCTTTGGTGCCATCTGCGAGAGTGGAACCGGAATAGCCTCTTACTCGTTTCATTGCGCTGCGAAACCAACGTTATTTCCTCAGTCCCACCCAGCAGAATAGCACCAGAAGTTTACCGTGGTGCAATTTGGCAAAGAGGAACAAATATTTTGGATAGTATTCTAGATGGACACAAAACCGTCCATTAATGATTCTGGAGATATTTGAACCAAAGCTGCAATTGGTGATGGCTTTGAAGACATACCTCATAGAGCGGAACAGGCACTCCTGGAATAGTGCCCCGCTTCCTCAGGTCGTTAGACGTCTTGACCATTTCCTCAGGACCGGAGAGGAGCTGGGACGGCCGACCCAGGGAAGCCACGCGCTCTCCAAACTCCAGACTAGCCTGGGCCTCGCTCAGCAGGGACTGGTCCAAGGCCTCTTGATCTTCCAGAGTCCTCCTGTCCCCCTTGACCTTGGCCTCAAAGTCGGCCAGGACCAGTTCCTCTCTGTCGCTGAGGAGCTTCTTTGCGTTGGAGAAGAATTCTCTCACCTGAAGCGACGTAGAGACCAAAATGACCAAAAACGAAGATAGTACTGCTGTTTCACGACTTTCGTGCACATACACATGTCTCGGAATGTTGTACCTATGACCGTCTAGGTCAGTGGGGGCAGTTTTACATTGATATGTGACGGCAGAACAAAAAGCTATTCGTATAGTCAGAAAGGACGTAAATACAATCATAAACCAATCCATTATCATTTACTGGGGATTATCCTTAGCAAACCCTGGTGCCTTTGCTCATCGAGTGCTAACTGCACTTTATTGCTTCTTCCCTGTCTACACTGCGACCCCTTTTTCTCTTTTGGTTGGGACAGCTAGTATCGTTAAATTAAGTGCCCCCTTGCAGCGTGCAGTTTTGCGATTAGTACAGTACTGAGCATTGTGTAGTTTGACTACTCAGCAATCGTAAGGCAAACGGAAGAGCTACTGGACTGTGTGTTACGGGGATCCACAAAAACGAAATAAAACAGGTCCCAGATTACTTACATGTCTTTATATTTCAACATAAAACATGCTCGTACCAGGGGTAGAAAACAAAAATAAAAATAAAAAGAATGTTACATTGGTATATGGTTGAAACACAACATCCTCAATAACCCAATCTTATAAAATTTCACCTACTCTTCACCTACTCAATTCTCAACGGGAAAAATGAAAAAGCACAAGTAAAATGTCGGGTCAGCCTTCTTTTATAAAACATAAAAGCACGTAGGTCAGCCCTCGACAAGTAAAACTATCGACCCGTGTAAAACTCTCGCACCAACCTTCCAACTCTGCCCGCTCTCTCTCTCTCTCTCTCTCTCTCTCTCTCTCTCTCTCTCTCTCTCTCTCTCTCTCTCTCTCTCTCTCTCTCTCTCTCTCTCTCTCTCTGCCCGTCTCCGCTGTTTGTGGAGCCGATCTCTTCTCTTCGTCTGCTTCACCCTTTGGTGCTTCGCCCTCCTCTTCTCTCTTCTTCTCACCCAGCAGGCGGACCGATCTCAATCTTCTGCCTTCTCTCAGTAGGCGGACCGATATCTTCTTCTCTCCTCTCTGTCCTCTTACCCTCTTCGTAGGCAGACTGATCGCTGTCTTCTTGCTCTCTCTAATATAGCTATCTTCTCACAACCAACTCACAACCCACCTTTACTCACTATTTACTCACACCTCAGAGCGAACACCGCTCATCACCCAGGGGCAGAACTCAACTCCCATTTACTCCAAACCTTCCACTTCCATCTGTATACAGTCGCTGGACTACCAATCTCACCCCAACGCACCAGCAAAAACCAAGCCTCTCTTAGGTGAGACACTTCCGAAAACCTATTTCCCCATTATATGCTGTGTACCCTTGAAACTACAAAGCATCCGCAGCAAAAATGAAGTCCCAGCTGACTTAATGTAATCCATGACACCAGAGATTTCTATACATATTCAAATAAATGAAACCTTTTACAGACAACGGATGTATCGAAAAAGGTAAATTATGTAACAGCAGAAATCATCAATTAGAGTAGTTTATACTGTCCACTATGGAGGCCAAACCAAACCCAATTACGTACAACAGATTAATAGACTGGCGAAATACTATCCACAGAAATATCACAGACTAATGGTCTGTGCATGTTAGAAAAAAAATCACGAAACTATGCGAATAATTGGTGCTGCATCGAGGGAAATGAGTAAATTTGTCTGTGGACTGGTTTTCGTGTAAAAAAGTAACTATCGCAACTTTTACCAATGATACATTACAATGCTTCCGTTACATGCATTCCACGTTAGCACTGTGGAGGATCCAGTTTTGCTAGGACCAACAGGCGAGAGTTCCTAACAGGTGGCGCTGTGCCTGTTGTAAAGAACATTATTAAACTTGACGGTCACCTTTTTCTCTCTTCCTACCTTGGCAGAGACATCCAAGCGTCGATCGTCTAACTTCTCTAAATTGGCAGTGGATGATCCCACCCTCTCCTTGAAATGCGGTATGGCTTCCTCCAATCTCTGACACTCAGCCTTCAACTGCAAAAGAAATGTGTTTACTTATAATTTGCAAAATGTCTTCAGTTAAATATAAATAAAAATTGAATCTGCGAATGCAGACGCGAATTGTCATACACTTGTGCACATAAGCATATTATCTCTACATAACTATGGGTAAATGGTAAAACTTGCTGTTAAGACAAATGCAACTGCACGTAATTTCTACTGCCCACATATTCTGGACAGTGTCCAAAGTTGACCTCATCAACGAGGTTGGAGATAACCTTCTCTAGATGATCCAGATTTATGAATTGCCAACCAAAGCACACAAAAAGAGCGCTCATACAAAGACATTCAAGTAGAAAACAGAAAGAGAAGTAGTTCTGGACTAGCCCCCCTGCGGGTTGGGGGTGAGAATAGACCCACCGAGTCTCCCTACGCGATTCGTAAGAGGCGAGTAAATAGGGACATCGTGACTCTACTTGCGCTTACTCCAACTTGAATACTTTTTTGCGATAAAGAGCCTACATAGCCTACAATGGCTCATAGGTCGTAAAATGTATTCATCCATTATCCAGTTCTGGACAAATAAAGTACCTCCTTTCGCTTTTCTTCCACGACAGCAGTCAGTTCCATCATCTTGTGTCCACTGTGACTGAAAACTGCGCAGGACGAGCACGCAGCCTTCTGGCACTCAGTGCAGTAGTACTCGAGGTCCCTCCCTTTATGCTTGCCACACGCCTCTGTCAACTGGAGCAGCTGGCTGGGGTCGCTGGCCGCCTCTGCCAGAGACACAAGATTATGGTTCCTTGTTGCCTTGACGACCTTGTGGGCCTGGCAGCAGTCCTCGCATAGGCTTTCCTCACACTCCAGGCACCTGGCGGTGGCCTTGACCTTCATCGAGCATCCCTCGCAGTCCTGGCCTTCCTGGCTCCCCATGATCTTCTGCAGGTCCAGTATGGTCATCCTGGTAGTCTCAACGGGGAAGGGACCTTCTACGGTGATGGACCTTTGGTAAAAACACAATGCATGTACATATCATTCGTATTCTGCCAGAGCTGACAACATTAGCAGTCAGGCTCTTCAGACCAAAGGCATGTCTACAAAGTTCAATTTCTGTTCTTCTCACTATTAGTGACCACAAGAATCCATAATCGTTTTACAGCTAAATACAAAAGGGTAATTAAAGGGCCATTATAACTTGTTACTCGGATGTAAAAAAATTCAAATCATCCCCTGACTGAGAAAAATCTAACAAACAAGACAAGTGCAAAGTTTCCCATGTATTTATGTACACCCCTCGAGGGATTTTGTTCAAAACATTCTTCCTCACACTTGATTCTCTTTACTGCGTTACAGACTTGCGACACTTGGGGCAGTTGAGGTGGGCGTCCTTGCACAGCTGCTGCAGACACTCTCCACAGAAGGCGTGGTGGCAGGGCAGGACGCGAGGCAGGCGCTGCGGAGACCGGAAGTCCTCCTGGCAGATCTCGCACACCAGCAGCCTCTCCGTCATCTCCGCCAGGAGTTGTCTGACTCCAGTCGCCATGCTGACAGCTTTGGAATGGAGGATCACGTGGTGCCTGACTTTAAGACAGCGTGTTAAAATATGACTGACACTGAACGCACCAGACTATTAAGACTAAGGCAGAACAAAAATGACACAGATGTTTTTACAGGGTTTTTAAAGTTGTAAATGCTCGTCCATAATCGTTTGCAACGCTATAATGTAACGCAACGTAGGGCTCGATGCAGGGCTATCAGAACGTGGATGATGAAAACTGAACATACGTACAGTCTCAACTGTAGTCTCAGGTATCAGCAGACTTCATTTGAAAACACTGACATCCAAGCTTAGTGTGGAATATACTGTCACAGATTGGAAGAGCACACACCGGGCGCGAACAAAACTCCGCTCAGGCCATATCATACACCGCCATAGGGAATCGATTCGTAGTGGACAGATAACGGACCTGAACAGGTCTCGACAGTTCTTTCAACACTCGCTGCTCTCCTACTTTGAAAAAAAAATGAAACTCTCTATCGTGCAAGCTGATAACACGCAAAGCATCAGTTGACCTGTGAATCAGAGAAACAAAGCATATCCGTTGAAGTGAATGGGCGACCTGTACTCTACACTGCAGAAAACAAACGTAGGCGGTATTTTGAAGATACGCACATATTTGTTGCAGTTTGGTAGTGCGCTTTAGGAGTATTATGTATGGTTTGCATACGTGCACACGTGCATAATTTATTCACCATCCCTAATTCAGCATTTCTTAAGGCATAAGCTCTATGATCAAAAACATACATTGAAATTGAAAAACGTCAAAGTGCCGTACGTGGCAGGACTGCTAAACGCTTCTGAAATATAGCTTATTCAAATGGATCAGAACACGACCAAAGATGATCTCAAATGAACATTGATGTAAGATCCGATGAAAACATTTATCCATTCTCTCATTTTGTTGCGTCCCCTTTTTCTCTTGACAACGTCCCACTAGGTTTATGTTAGGAAAACCCCCGATCAAGTCAAACAGCGAATTAATGATTTAAAATAAGCGTGCAGTATGCGCAAAATATTGGATATGATGTCGAAGTTTGAACAAAAGCATTGCTTCGTACCTGCCGTCTCCAGGGATCCACGCCCACTCCGATCTGTGTCCCGCGGCAACCCAAGGGCAGATAACTGTGAAGCAAGGGAGGTAAACCTGACTGCTCTCCTGCGTTCCGTTACACTCTGCTTCATATCTGCAACAATGTAGCAAGCTGAGGAGTTTTGATTGGTTGTGGGTTTTTTTAATGACTTAAAAATCACCATCATTAAAAGTAGAGAGTTTTGGAGGCCCTCTTTGGATACATGAATCCCCAAAATGATTTTACATTCAATGTTATCCCTCTTGATCGAAGAGACGACTTAATAAAAGCATTAGGGTCGATAACCATTGATACACAAACTTTGGTGACGTTTCATCCAGTGGCAGAGGTCAACTTCCTGTCAAGGTTGTGCAGCAGCTGGAGCACCTCAGAGGGCCCTCTAACTACTTCACACTAGAGTGCTCCACTTGCTGTGCCTAGCAGCAATGAAACTACAGCACCCGTTGTCATATTTGATTGACTCATACTAAACATCGAATTACAGGTAAGTCACTCCTCGGACTTGTACGGTAAACATGTTTCGAGCCACGGAGATTACAGCCATGGAAGTGCTGTACAATTTCGAAGAAATGAGCGTTTTAGTGCTCTCATCACCGTGGCAGAGTGGATTGTAAATCATGGTTTGATATATGTAGTAAACGTCGGCGTTTATACTTATGCCTGTAACGAAGTAGCAGACGGTACACATTTTGGGATTTCCCTTGACCTTCCTTTATGACTGGTGATACTTATCTCCTTTCTGTTATCAATGATAATCGACCCTAATACTTTCATTAAGTCGTCTCATTAATCAAGAGGGATAAAATTGATTTGTGTATCCAAAGAGGACCTCCAAAAACTCTCTGCTTTTTATAATGATGTGCTTTTAAAGTCATAAAAAACAACCAATCTGGGTTTATTTAAATATCTGGTTGGAACCCTGTGTCGTAGTTATGTCCATGCGTGAAATTCTGTCCTTGCGTGAATTGTACTTGGTGAACATCTGCGATGCACCTACCCCTCTGTATGACTGCGTTAGCTTTGGTTCAACGTCTACAACGCGCCAAAGCTAAATCAAGCAAGTATTTACAGGAACTTCCCTTCCAACTTATATACAATATATAACAGTTCCTGGCAGCCCATCCCCCAGTGCTCTCCCCTCTTGCTTGAGTAGGCTACATGGTCAGCCCCTCAGCCTCTACTCGCCTTTTAAAATCAAGTCATTTGACAGGCGGAGATAGGCGAGCATACTTTGGGGTTGGGCGATGTGCGAGGCGCAGTGCCATGGTTCTATGGCCGGGGAAGAGTTCACCAGGGGTCGTATGGTAATTAGCAGCGCAGCCATGATCGTAGGTTACACAACTTCCGGTGCTATATGTTGGGGTATGTTTCGGGTCTGTGTTGAGGAGTGATTATTGCTAGATCATGGCAAAAGGATGGCATTAAAGCATGCGAAAAGTTTAATTAGATATAAAAACTAATCGAAAATAATCATAATAGACTATTGTCACGTATACTTTCTGCACAAAACCCACAGAAGAGAAGTAAACAAACCACACCGTACATACCTAGCAGACGAACACGATCGAACCGTAGCCACTACGCCAGCAGACGATCGAGCTAGTGTGATATAATGTTTCATGTAAAGCTCGAATTAGTAGCAGCAGAAAACTGTTTAGTTCTAGCTTGAATTGACTATTTCGTTTCCCCGGTCAGACGAGGACAGAAATTTCACGATCATCGAGTCGATGATCAACTTGCCCGCATTCGGCGTAATGTAACGAGTAAGATTATGACGAGAAAATGGCATTAAAGCACAAAACAAAGTTTCATGACAACTAAAATCACTATTTATATTAATAACGGGCCATTTTTACACTTACAGCTAATGCTCAAGCCTTACAAAGCAAACAAAAAATACTGCGGGGAGTGTCCCGGTCATGCTTCAAAACTCAGTGCACGAGTGATCGTTTCGCTTTGCTCTCATATGTTTCATCTGCTCCTACATGGTAAGCTGGCTGTGCCAAGAAACCGACATCTAAAATAATTAGAGTTAGTTGATACATTTTTCTTTCTAAGGTAATGTTCGTGAGGAAGAAAAATTAACGCGTTACGTTGACTTTCGCAAGCCCGATGCCTGTCGATTTTACCTCACAAAGTTGAGGTGATCGGCGGGCTCGATCTATACCAGCTGACGCTCCCTGTGGGTTAGGGGATGTAAGAATTGACCCACCGCGTCTCCCTTCGCGATTCGTAAGAGGCGAATAACTAGGGACATCGTGACTTGATTTGCGCTGACTCGGAACTATTCTAGTGGTTTTTGTGCTCGGTGGCATTACGTAGCCTACACTTAATGGTCCATCCATCCATCCATCCATTCATCCACCCATCCATCCATCCATACATCCATCCATCCATCCATCCCAGTTGACGAAGGACCAACTTGATCCGGAATTGAGGAACATTCCGCCAACGAGTGCCATGGACACAATTAACTGTTGTACTCGGAACATCGGCATACACGTTGGAAGAGTTAAAAAATTATAGGACTTTGGAAGTCTATCGATTCTTTGTAGCAGGATTCGTGGGAGATGTCTGCTGATTCTCGCCGGGTGTTTGTCTCGAAAGGTCAGATCTATTCTGTAAATCTTCGTTTTCCATCCTCTTCGTCTAGCTTCAGTCACCCTTTGCACAATCGGATCTTGATTGGTTTTCTCTGATGGTATAAAGTAGTAGGAGCGTTTGACTCCTCTTAATTTGTCTTTTTGTTGGTTGTTAAAACAATTTTTCACGCAGAAAGAAGTCGGCATGGTTGCACGTCTCCCGTAGAACAGCTTGCAGACAGCGCTCGCCTCCTACCAACATGGCTGAAAGCACGTGGCTTCTACAAATAACTCCGGAAGTGACGACAACGCGTCTCCGGCCATACTATACTGGCTGCAACCTTGTGTCGTAAATCTGTCCATACGTGTAATTCTGTGTGTGATTGATACTTAGTGAACATCTACGATGCACCTACCCCTGTATTAGGGTCTGCAACGGGGGTTGTTGCTTCCCCTGACAAGCTAAGCGCAAGAGTTATCGCGCCTGCTTGGTCAGTACACTGCATTATTGTAACTATGGCGGTAATGGACACTGCAAATTTCGAACGATGGCGTATGCCGGAATTAAAGCAGTTCATACGGGAAATGCAACAGCCATTGTCGGGTACGAAAGCAGACCTAATTCAAAGGGTCAAGGGCTGTATTGCTTTGAAGGTAAACAAAGCAATCGGCGGGGAATCCGACATAGACTGTGCCGACGCTTTGGCCCCAAAGTTTCCAAAACTAACAACACCATCGGGCCAAAAACTTCCTGATCCAGTCAGTCTCAAGACAGGATGGTGTTCGGCAGTGGATTATCCTGCAGATTTTCGGGATGCAGACCTGTACAACTATTTTGTTTTGAGAATAAGAGTAGTCGTGAACTCCCCTCCCGAGCTTGTGGCAGCCTGTGGGGTGTCAATCTCCTCACAAAGTCCCTCCCCCCTTGCATAACGGACTCACGGTTGAACCTGTGTGTGGCCACTACAACACAAGCATTTACAAGGGAATATGCGCTAAACAGGCTGTTTTTAACCGGACTAACACTTTCCTTTGAAACATAGTATTCCCATGGCTTGCTCTGGCAGGGCGCACCAACCGCCATTGTCCTCAGCTCGAACACAAAACGCTCATTTTCAGGATTACTGATACACAAACATAGGCACCGTACTTAAATAACGGTAATAATGTCTCAAAGCACAAAGTAGAGTACATCAATAGTTAATGAATATTGCTACATTATTCATATTGAGTTGTGCGTCGAAATCGAATAAAGTCAAAAGTTAGGCTACAGAGTACTCACTACTAGACAGCTTCTCGTGTAAGTGTGTAGTTCGGACAGAAAACTGTTCGCATATGCTTTACCTACTCTCAGGATAAGTTCCTGAGCTAAGTGTTCGCCCAGTCAAAGATATGCCCGGTTAAGAACTGTCTTAATGAGTGATATCATTATCAGACACATCGACCTGTACATGCAAACAATGGGGATGAACGAACAAACGAATGCATTAATATACATAATGACCGACGGAACGAATGAATGAATGAACGAACGAATGGAGCTTTACTGCTTATTAGCCTATGACGGATAGTTAAGACGAATAACAAGAACATAACTGGAGCAAATGAGACTAAGAGCGAGTCAAGCCTTGATACCTATAGTTTAATTTTTTCACGTTTCGCGTAAGGAGACAGATGGGTCTATTCGTAACATCAACAAAAAGGATAAACAAAGACGAACACGGAAACATGAGGAGGACAGCAACAACAACAATGAATATGCGAGTGCATTTAATGATATTTTTAACGAGTCAATCACTCAATGCAGTTTGCGCGAGCTCTGTTCAATAATCACGCACTGCATTCCTGCAGCAGAAATGCTGAGAACGAGAGAGACCTAGTATTCAACAGCACTACACTACACCGATCCACGCCATTATTTAGTTACATCTGCTTGCAAGCTCGAACCTAGCTTCGTCACTTCATGCCTGCATACTGCGACAATAAACGATCACTTTGCCACGGTAGCACTGGCAAACACAACAACAAGAAGGGCAAAGCCCATACGACTCACATGCTTGACCTTGACCTTTGTATGACCTTGACCTTCAGGTGACCTTCAAGGTCAAGGTCAAACAACTAAACCTACCAATGACATCATACACAAAGAAATGCTTTACACATTTTTCCTACCAAAATACATGTGACCTTGACCCAAGGTCAAGGTCATCCAAGGTCATGCAACACAAAGCTGTTAATTCAAGACATAGGAAGCACAATGGTGCTTATTGGCACTTTCTACCATGAGATATAGTCACTTTTAGTGGTTCACTACCCCATTTTGGTCACATTTCATAAGGGTCAAAATGACCTTGACCTTGATGATATGTGACCAAATGTGTCTCATGATGAAAGTATAACATGTGCCCCACATAATTATTAAGTTTGAAACAGTTATCTTCCATAGTTCAGGGTCAAGGTCACTTCAAAATATGTATACAATCCAACTTTGAAGAGCTCCTGTGACCTTGACCTTGAAGCAAGGTCAACCAAACTGGTATCAAAAGATAGGGCTTGCTTTGACCTATATACCACTTGTAGCTAAGGTCGCCATTCTCAATAACGTGGGAGAAAATTGGGAAAATGTGAAAAATGACTGTTTTTGAGACCACATTTATGGCTCCTGTGACCTTGACCTTGAAGCAAGGTCAAGTCACTATGTATGTTTTTTGAGGCCTTGTCATCATACACCATCATGCCACATTTGGTGTTGATAGACTTAATAGTCTCCGAGAAAAATCCAACGTTTAAGTTTTTTACGGACGCCCGGACGGACGCCCGGACGGACGGACGGACGACACGGCTCAGTACATAGACTCACTTTTGCTTCGCATGTGAGTCAAAAATTAACACCTCTTGGTACTCTCTCACTGCGTTCTGAAGCCATTCTGTACTGACCAGAGACCACTTTTTGGTTTCCCCGCGCGAAAGAGCATCAGCGGCAATAACTCCTGATTTCCAGCTTCGTTGCAGACCCGAATATGACTGCATTAGCTTTGGTTCAACGTCTACGACGTGCCAAAACTAAATTAAAAAAAAGTATTTACAGGAACTTCCATTCCCTTCCAACTTATATGAGCTCCGTCGAGATCGAGTCAAACGGTGTACGATGAGATTTTACCGTCCTAGCTATTTCACGGTCACTTGTAAGTTGTCGCTGCGAACGAGGCCTATTCACAAAACGTCGACCCAGATTTGTACCGGTCCAATCAGATTGAACAAACATTGAATATCGATGCAATTGATATTGCTGTTTTGTAGTATCAAAAAGACAAATCAGGTAACAGAATAAAACACTGTTGTTAGTCTCTGCGACATCTTGGCCTTTCTTTCTCCCCTGTAATCTGTCCTGCATACTCTCTTTCCGTCTTTTCTAGTAGGCCTATTTGTTAAGTTACAAAACGCAAAACATAACAAATTCTCACCATTTACAAAGTGATCCGAACAAACAAATCGATCTGCCTTAGTGTCAATAGTGAGTGACTTCAGGTTCAGTTGAGCGATCCACTCACGCCGCACCTTTGAGTTGTGAGATCCAGCATTTCCTTGCCTTTTCGCGTTGCAACACGCGGTACGACAAAAAAACGTCGATCTTTCTCTCTGTCATGCCTATTGTGGCAGTTCTTCACACAGCAGGAGGTCACCATTGTAGAAACAACAAACTTTCTGCTCCAAAAACAGTCGTGTCTTTCACAGATTTTGTAAGCGACGTGCCATTGTTTCCCTGAAGTAGGAAAAGATAACTCTGTCTTCGCGAGTGTGTCTCGATCTCGACGGAGCTAATAATGAAGTTCAACACTTTGATGATTTTAAAAATAAATACTATTAACACCATGGGCATTCTGAACACATAGTAAAATCAGCCGTGCTGATTGCACCATGGTGTCAAGTAGAATACTCTTAGTAAAGGCATTGTAGATTATCCCAAGGAGATAGTCATTAAAAACAGTAAAATTCATAAACACAAGATGATAAAAGTACACATCCCATTATGTAAGCCAGAAAGTATGTAAAATACGTTGATAAGATACTTACAGTTTCCACATGATCAGTTTTATCGGATAATACCTACTGTCACTGAACTGTGGTTTCTACGAGATTAACGATAGTTTAATCACATAGGATCTCAATTTTGATGTTCGCACTCTGTAACCAACGTTAAGGTTAACGTATTTGTAAGTTCTGATGTTCAGCCTCACCAGTCAGTTAACTTGACTTGACTTGACTTTTACGACGTTTGAGGCCTTTTGTGAGGCCTGTTCGACGTTCCATGTGATAAACTAACTTTGCTGCAATGCGTGGCGGGCTAACTACTAGATCTATTGCATATTTTGGCATTCTGGTGTGTAGAGGGTGGGGAGATCTTTCCAGTGTTCGTCGAGTGCAACTTTGAAGTCATGGACTGAGGCAGCTGTGACAACTGCATCTGGTAGGCTATTCCAGGTTTTGATGATACGTTGTGAGAAGAAGTTCTTCCTGATGTTCAGCCGAAAGCTATCTTTATGGAGTTTCAGCGAGTTACCACGCAGATCAGTGTTGCTGGACAGCTTGAACGTTGGTTTTTGCACATCGTAGTAACCATGGAGGTATTTGTACACCTCTATCATATCTCCTCTCTTGCGTCTGTGCTCCAGGGTTGGGAGTTTTAGTGCTCGGAGTCTCTCTGGTACGTCTTGTTTCTGAGTGATGACAGCAGTTTGGTTGCCCTACGCTGAACGTCCTCGATGTCACTGCATAGCGTTTTCAGGTGTGGTTGCCAGACACAGTGGCCGTACTCCAATCTGGGTCTCACCAAGCTTTTGTACAGCAGGACGAAGGTCTGCTCTGTCAGATAGTCGAAAGACCGGCGGATGACTCCAATGACACGGTTTGCCTTCGATGTTGCATGTGCTACTTGATCCTTGAAGGATAGTGTGCTGTCAATCATCACTCCGAGGTCCTTTTCTACATTACTCTCCGCAAGCTGCAATCTCTGGGGTTTTCCATCAGCATCTTTACTGTTCATGAAGTATGTCGCTTGTGTCTTTTTGGACCCCATCTTCACAACACTGCATTTCTGCGGGTGGAACTTTAGAAGCCACTCTTCAGACCATATCTGTAGTTTGTCAAGGTCAGTTTGTAAGTCCTGCGGTCCCCCCTCAACGTCACTCCTGGTGTACAGCTTGGTATCGATAACAACTGTGGCACATTCGGTGTCATTTGTCATTAACATTCTGCAAGAAATCAAATATTGATACAGTAATACTGCCAGGCCAGAGGGGAGCAAACACTGGAGTCGCGGTGATGAACCATGTAAACTCAGACGCACTGGCTGAGATGGCGTAATACTTATCTCCCTTGATACGCAGTTCACTCCCCTTGGATTGTTTCGCGAGACCGACAGGAGGAGTGTTTTCCTCGTTCACGTGCGGACTCCACGTACAGGTACGTAGGACCGATGCAGCTTTGTTGAGACACGGGCATCATAATCAGAACCTGTGAAATATCTCACTCGTGCTTTTAATAGCTGATCGACGCTTTTGACAGTATTCGACATACCATTCTAAGGTACGTGAACTACTTTCAAATGTGTCAGGGCGTCTGCATAGGAGACAAGCGGACGCCGTTACACGGAATTTGGCATCATTTCCTTGCATGCGCTCTATATTTGTTTCTGATCCAAGTTACTGACTTGGGTAATGCTTGGTTATATATCTATCTTTACTTACAAACAGTCACTTCTTTTACCCCCGTTTTTTATAATTATATCATTGTGTCGTTTCACTTTCAGTTTCACAAGTTTCGAGTGGAGTTACTTTTTTCTCTAAATAGCTGCACCAGTGATAATTGATAGGTTTAGCACGGTCAAA